>OMKR01001960.1:10777-30029 GCA_900302355.1 Cyttopsis rosea
CCTGTGGGTGTGGGGGGGGGGGGGGTTCTCTCTGAAAGGGGTTGGTAGCGTGTACAGAGTAGGAGGAGGGCCATTGTCACAGCCATTCCCCAAGTTGGAGTAATCCCGTACCCTGTGTCGTCTCATTGGCTCTCAGAGCTAATATGCTAATGAAGGGATGAAATGCCGGACCCTTCTCTTCCAGTTTCCCCTCGTTGTGAGGCAGACATGCATTTACCATTGCTATGGTAACAGGTTGATCTCTAGGGTGCAAGGGCATAGTGGTTGGTTCCTTGGTAACTAGGAAACACAATGAGCATGACCCCATCCAGCAGGGACATCAACAGCAGAAAATCAAATAGTTGATTATTTGCGATTGATTGTTATTTGATTAAATTTGGATTTCATTCAATTATGGGTCATCTCAGACAAATGTGGACAGAATAAATCTCACAGGTATAACAATTTTCAGTCAGTGACCCACAAAGTTTTTTGATTAAATGTGCTCTGGGACTCAAACAGGTAGTCTGGTGACAGGCAAGAAGAAGAATTGTTTTTTTTTTTAAATTGAAAGCCATAAAAAAAAAAATACAGTTCACAATGATATATTGTGAGTTGACAGATCAGGCATGCATTCCAGTCAAGTTCTGTTATGTTTTTTTTCCAAAAAATAAAATAAAAAAATAAAATAAAAAAATAAAAAAATTTGATGAATATGGGAACTGGAAAGGCAGTTGAGATTATTTTGTCGTTTGATTAAAAAACACAAATCAAGCAAAACTTTCAACTACATAAAGTGGTGCTTGATTATTATCTGGCTAGATTGATTGCAATGCCATGGCAATATATTTGGAATTAGGGCAGCAATATATCCATCATCACTGGAGAGAGAAACCTACAAGGTGTCAAAATATTTAAGTGCCTTAAAAGTAGTCAATGCAACTCAAAATGTCTCGGATCTATCATCCGTTTAAAGATAAGGGAGTTGAAGGACACGCTTTATGCAACTTGGAAAAGGATTCGGAAACCCTTAAGGCAAATCATTTTGGATTTTCCTTCAAGGGGCTAGACGGATAATCTTTTAAAGGTAAAAATCCAACATACATAATCTAATAAGGGAATGACTATCAACTTGATAGTTCATTTTAATAAGTAAAAAGAGCTGATATTTAACTGTAAAGTAAGCACACATTGTATACCTTCAACATGAACATATAGGTGAGCTGCTCGATTCCACAGGTCTCTGATGGTCTCACAAAGGCTTTCTTCAGCAGACACCACAATCAAGCCAGTCATGTTCGGGTGAGAGAGGTGAACCATGAGAAGCCTATAATGACTAGCGCATTCTTGAGCTGAGTGGCATACCAACTGTCAAATAATTGTCTGCATGCAGTCACATACAGGCCCCCAAACACCTGGAAACCTTTTGTCTGGAGGTGGGTTTTGGACAACTTCAGAAGGTCAGATACCTCTAAATCCTCTTTCAGAACCCAAACCAAAACATTTCTTACTTACAATTTTTGGTAGTTTATTTTGAGGATAGAACAATGCTACGATTGCAGATATCATCACACCAACAACATAAAACCAACCATTGGTTTTATGTCTCTCATAAAACTCTCATGGCCATTACTCTTGTAAGTGTTCTACAAAAGCCCTGGGGTATTTATTAGCATTAATGATTTAACATAAAAACAAAAATATAAACAGTAGTTGTCATTAGCATATACAGTTCAATAACAATGATTAGATTGCCTGACAGGAAGACCAATTTTTGATTAAACATTCGCCATTTTACCACCTGGTAATTTATCCAACATGGTTTGATATAAAAAAAATACATGAGATTTTAAAAAACATCTAACCAAAATCTGAAAGGGACAGTGCTACAACAAATTCTGCCAGGACAAATTGAAGAGTGTACGATCAATTTTCCCTAGTGTGCAGGGCGTATCTACCACAATCTTTTTTTTTTTTTTTTTAAGAGAAGCCTCACCAATACAAACAAATTCTTATTGGCGACTTACTAAAAGTAAATTGCTCATCTCAAAGTACCAGGGGCAATGGAGCAAAGCAAATCAAATACAAATAAAGAGTCTGTGGGCAGATAGTGTATAACTAAACCACATTAAAAGCATTACATTTCCTAAGACCAGATAAATATCAAGAAAGCAACCTACAACACGACTTCATTTCCTAGTCATCCTAATCAAATAACCTATTAAATGCAAAAATGATGGCAGTACATATAAGCTACCCCACTGCCTCATCTTTAGAATGCTTAAGTTAGGCCGATAAGCTCTTTCAAGGTATAATTGGATTGCTTCCTATACCACAAAGTGAGCCTAGCCTATTGAGAATAGCCACATACTTGTCTTATTACAATGAAACTGTTTGCTAACCAGCATATGGATCCTGGGAACAAAAGAAGAGAGTTCAAACAGCTCTCGGCTGAGGTAGTGTTTAGTCAGGCAAGATAATGGCTACTGCTTTTAGCTGTTCTGTAACTATGCCAGAAGGGGGAAACAAAATGCAAAAACTGAAGGTTTTCTTGTCCAAGAATAAGTAAGTAATTCCATAGTTTGGCATGTAGTTTCTGTGATCCAAAGGGTCTATGGATAAATCTTATTTTGTCCCAATAGCTGAATTAAGTCCATTTAGCAGGGCAGCATTTACAGATACAGCCTTGTGTGAGTGTTAATTTTGATTAATTAATTGTGGACATGAGACAACATTTGCAATAATAAAGACATTATAGATTGTTCAAGCACTGAACTGGTTATTTTGCTTACTGTAGTAATAGCATGGAATGAGACTTTTTGCTTGGACCATGCAGAGGCTATAAACTCCTATTAAATCCTTCTTCATTTATTCAATTAGGACCATCTTTCAATCTGACCACGGCAGCTGACAAAATTGCTAGAATACATAAGGAAATGAAAAGAAAAAAAAACAATGAAAACCCTTATTTAACATTTAAAGCCTAGTAGAGAGGCATAGTATGGTGTGTTCAGACACATGTTCTACTGTAATTGAAATTCGACTACAAACCGTCTTCGTAAAAACAGGTATATGAAACAATTAAACCTGAACCTCTGCTACGCTTTCCCACAGATAACCACACCTAAAAACTTCTCCATCATTGGAAGTGTGACAAGACGCTCCCCTCTCGCCAATGACCTCAGACCAGGAGTTTCATATTAGTCATCGCATGCAAAATACATGACACAGTTAAACAAACTCCTCCCCTCACTGACTATACAAAGACCACACCTGAGAAAGGGAGCAGGTTTTGACAACTTCCTGATTCTCTGTAAATATTCTACCATAGGCTACCACTCCTGAAGGAGTTCACAGGGTGACACATACATAGACAGGCCCAGATTACATTACATGCGAACACATGCGCTACATGCAGATCCAGCCATGTAGGTCAGATTTCTACACAAACTTATGCCAGTCTAGTAACTATAACGGCAGGCCCCAAACCAGCTCAGGTTTGAGGTTCTATAAATGACCCAATGACCATGGGAAATTAATGATTAAAGAGGCTACATGTATTTGAGATGGTCAGTCAAGGAGCAAATCCATAGTTCTCTCACAGATCATAAACACAAATTGGGGACATACCAATACTCAACTGAGACATGAGAACAATTACTGTACGTCTCTGAGTGGAGACTCTAAGGAGGAAAATGGAGTATAATATTACATTAATGATGGGGACCACAGATGCCTACTTTTGGACGTATACTCAACGGTTACCTCCTACTTGTCTGGGGCAAATGCCACCACCTCATACCTTCCATTGATAAGGAAACAAAACAATACCGCACATGACGTTATGTGGAAATTCATAGTTTATTTAACGAGAATGGCTTTTTGTTAGAAACCTCTGATAACTTATCTTCCAGTAGAAGGGAAAAAAATGTACACCAGGTAAATAGTAACTCTCAGTAACATGGCATCACATTTTGAATGAATATTTAACAGGAAAAATACTGCACTTCCAAACTTAACAATTGCCTAACGTTAAATGTGCGCCTCACAATTGTCAGGGTCTTTGGACTTAATTTTCAGGGCATAGGAAACTAGGAATACCTCAAATTAACTTAAATACCTAAATGGTAAACAAAACATGGAGGATAAGGGATACATTTATGAACAGTACTTGGCCCTTCAGTATTATTTACAAGGCAGCCAGAATTAAATGCAAACGTAATGGCTCAAGAGAGAGGGGTACACTTGATTTTAAATTCCTTAAGAGGAGAGTGTATTGTGAAGAAACGGTGAACCCAAGACACACAGACACATCTTTGTCGTGAGACAAATGGTGAGTGCACTTCCTTGTACAGCAGTATTTGCTTGGCGCTTAAGTTATGATATGACACAACAAAACAAGGAAAAAGGAGAGATAATGAGGCCACTGTTCTAGACAATAGGTTGCACTGCTATGCTTCAGACACAATGAGACTGCTAGTAAGTAGAAATCTTTTTCAGTCAAGTATTTTTACTGCTGCGAGTACTGAGGAGGAATGAGCAGCTTTATAGCCAGACAAGTGAATCCCAGTGTCTAAAGCAGGCCTACCGTCCAATATGACCGTGACTGACAACGCCATTTGCTTTGTTAAAATAGGGATTTAGAATACCCTACATGGTGCAAGCAGAATCGGCAACACTTTGCCTTATATGAGGTTTCATACATGGAATTTCATTTGGCCCAAGGTTTAACAGCATGCCAAAACATACTGTATCATTACAAAGCACAAGAAAGTTAGGAGAGCGGGTTGTGAAAACTGCAGAGGCGCCCGAGCCCCACCTCTGCAATAAAACAGCCATTTTGCAGAAGTGAAAAGAGGGAAAAAATGGAAAGCAGTTCAGAACAATCATTTTCTGCTTTCTACTTGATAATCGACAATGCATAAGACTGTCACCAAACAGTCTCAACTGGAACAGAGTGAAAGCTGGCAGAACAGGGCCGCCCTCCCGAGGCCTTGGCAATAACAACTAGACATACAGCGACAGTGTCCAGAATCTGTGTATGTCTACTCTGTATGGTCCTATAGACACACTCAAATAAATATGAATGGCTGACAAAGGCCCAGATCCTCCGTCTCCCCTAATCTGTTCATCGGTAACCGTGGTTTGTTAGAGAAGTAACCATGGTGACCTGTTAGTGTTGAGGGCCGTACATAAGAGCAGCAGGTGTAGGGGGAAGAGGGCACGGGGGGGTGGCTGGCTGGCAACGTACCTTTTCACCACAAGAGTGAGGGTCTTGTGGGAGCCCTTCACTAGGCAGATAGCCTCCTGTCTGTAGCCACTCAGGGGAATCTCGTTGATATTAACAAGCTCATCTCCCACCTGGAGACTCACAGCTGCAGCTTTGCTGCCCTCCTCCACCTAAAATGTAAAAATATGGAATGTTAAAGGAAGAGACAAATATAACAAAGGAGATAATCATTATCTTGCTTTGATTTTATACATTTTGCAAAAACAATATTTGATTGCTCACACCTACAGTAACCACATATCACAGACTGAACCTGTTATATTCCCAAAACTCAGATTAAATGAGGACTCTAAGGTTAAATGGAAACCAAAAAGTGGGAAAAAAACATCCCTCCTGTCTTGAACACAGCCATGCTTGGCTCACATAGAGTATGATAAGTAAAACAAGATGTACGTCTACCTGGCCAGTAAGGGGCAGAATTGGCTGTGGTTCTGAACGTCACAGATGTGGCCTATTTTGGCCGGAACCAATAATAAAAATAAACAATGCAGTAAATTGTTTATTTATTATAGCCATTTTGAGTAGTGTCTTTGTTTACTTGAGTAATTGTCTTTTTTTTAAGTCATTTACATCATCTTCCCCATACAGTTTTTATTGATGAAGCTTAAAAGACAAACAAATTATTTTTTAAATATATTTCAGTCAATAAATGGCTCCATCATAAGTTAGGTTTAGACTCTGCCATAAAAGTTGGTATAAAATGCACAGAAAATAAATCTACAAAAAGTTTCTCAATTATTTGCATGACAATAAATCTGTCAAGTAAATGTGGTATCCCTAGTCACAGGCTTCCCGTCACTTCAACTTGAATTTGTCAAAAAATTACTAGAATTATTGGTCTTGCCAATTTCTCAAAAGAAGGTTCAAAGGGTCTAAAAAATGTTGTATTAACAAAGTGCATTGTGTTTGCATCCTTGAGGAAAGAAAATATTGCCCTTCTCCGTTTGAGTATACACACCTGTAATAACAGATCTGTCAGAGGGTGGTAGGTTGCACAACAAATAGAAAAAGCGATATGATCACTGAATGGTCTGGAACAGAGGTGTCAAAGTACTTCAATGAAGTAGAAGAACACAGACCTCTAAAGTGAGGATTAGTTAAGTGTCAGAGCAAAGGTTGAGCTCAAGGAAAAGCAGGGCTGCTGACCACCCTTCCCACCCACCCCCACAGAAAGGTCCAACGCAACAGGGCATGGCTCAAAATGGAAATGAAAATCAGCAAGGGTATACTTGGCATAATAACACAGAGCCAAGCTCTGCAGCTGATTATCAGATCTGTGCTCAGATCCAACCTGTGAGAGGGGGATTGTATGATTCGACGACACAGGTATGTGTACATTTGCAGCCCATTAGATCTTATACGGTCTTGATCCTGCAAATAGAAAACCAGAGCCCAAACAACACTTATCGTAGCCGATTTTCATTACCCTCTAATAAAGAGTGGATTTAGAGGCAGTGTGGCTGGCTGGGTTCCTAGGATTGTCCTGATATGGTAAAGCATATCTTGCTACAGTAAGAAATGTAATCAAAGGATACATTGAATGTACAGTCATTGGGGGGATGCAAAACATTGCATGCAAACATTGGTGGATCAAATATGAGGCATCAAATACTTGATAAAGATTTCATAGTGAACCATGCATTCGATAGAAGAGACTGTAGTTAAGGAAGAGCGGGCATAGCCAGCAACTTCCAAAAGAAGAGCACTCCCAAAATAATGAAAAGAACTAGCTGCAACAGGCAGAATAACAACTTTGGCAAGGGCAGAGAGAAAACCTGCTTGCTTTTAGAGTCCTTATCTAGGCCTAAGAAGGTCAGCACTGTGCAATCTCTGGTGGCTAATAATACGGTCACTCCATGTCAAGAGTTGTATACCCAGTTCCCAGCCTAAGGTTTTATGGCTTCAAAATAGGAAGATAGGAAGTGCACCAGATGGGAAGTTCCATAGAGGAAAAAAAAAGCAGGAACAATGGAAAGGGAATTGTGTAAAAAAGGAAACAGTGCAATGCATTGTCAACATGACATGAAGCACATATCCAATGAGAGACTATAACAGGCGGGAAACAGCATAGTCAAAGTAAGTAATAGCCTATATGTTTTTGGCATTAAGGTTTTGCACTGTGAACAATAAGTAAAGCATGCCTTTTCTTTATCATCTTCTTCCAGGCTGTATCACTCTACACCCAACGATCCTGGACTCCTTAGTATCCTCAAAAATAGCCTCTCGTCTCTGTGTGGGACAGGCAGGGAAGGATGTGGTGGGGCCTGTGGTAAGGAATGTGTCTTTTCTGCTTACAGATGTCCTGTGTGCTATGTTGACAGAGCATCAGCCTTGAGCCTTATGTCTTGGTTAGGCTTTGTCTGGAAGAACTCAAAAGATCAACTTTTTTTAAATATATTTTTTTTAAACAAGAACTTACTTTTGGTATATCTAACCTTCTTCCGTTTGAGTGAGGCAGTTGTATTGTATTGATAAGAACTTCACTAATGCTAATCCCTCATCCAGTAATATAATATTACAATTTTAGAGACTGCATATTGATAAATCACCCCCTGGCCCGATGGTGTTAAATAACTCTCAGGACAGCAGGTTAAAGAGTATGTTTACTCTACTAGTCACTTTGGCAAGATTGACATTTGTTTTCTCACTGTATAATAAATGACTGAATTTTTGTAATACATCACCAAACTTACGCTCTACATTAGATGGCATTGCAAGGCAGCTACAGCATGTTGTCTTTAAACAGTTTACATTGTAGAAACCCTTACCAGAGATTATGTACAGTACAGCTGGAGGTATGCTGGATCACTGCATGGGCAAAGGTTAAGCACCCAGCGAAACACATTTACTCCAGGGTTGTAACGGTTTCCATTAAAGAAAAATATTTAATAGTGAAATATTTAAACGAACAGAGTTTGTACTCAATGCAGTGTCGTAAAATTTACAGCTGCATCGATGATTCTCATCTCCAAGACTCTCAACACAGAGACAAACACACGCAAATTAACCTCAATTTCAGCATTACTACTGGACAACCAAAGGCATCTGGGTGCAGTTGTAAACACCAAAATGAGCTAAATTTGGCTTTTCCGATCCATTATGTATGGGACACAAAATATTTGTGTAAAATATTTATTCTCGCATCTTAGTACTTCTTATACTTCTAGCGGTAATATGAACATTTTCAAGAAATCTAGTGGTAAAAAGATCACCGTATCTGAAGTTTCTAGCTGCACTTCAGAGTAAACTCTCCGCCACGACTGCTCTCGCAACGGTCATCACAAATGAAATTTGGAAAATTTATTACCACAGACTTTCACCATTGGGGTCAAGGACATAAAATAGCAATGGCAGGGCTTAGCAATTTCGTGTTTTCTAACTGTGCTATGACAGTAAAATTTTGCCCATGCTGTATAACAAAATACAAGACAAAGCTTCTAAAAGACAAGGCATTGACACTCAGTGACAGCACATTTCATGAATTAAGGCTGGGAAATTAAAAACACGGTGCTCGTTTCTGTAAAGCTCCAAGTGTAGTATGTATAGTGTGTAAAAATAAATCTAAAATTAAAACAAGACTGTCACACATGACAGATTCCCAAATCCAAACATAAAAAAACCAGAATAAAATAGACCTATTCCATGGATTTGAATCACAACATTGTCTCACAAAGGATTCATTAATTGGAAATAAATAATTCATGGCTCTGTGAGTGATGGTTCCCAACATAAGAACACAGCCACTTTGAGCATTTCTTTAAAACCTTACCATTACTTCAGCAAACATGAAACGTCCATTTCATCACAAGAATGTGTTCTCAATCTAGGGGACATATGTATGAGGTACATGTCCAGCTGTGTTGTGTAAAACAGGATTATTTAAGTTTATTAAGACACGGGGCTTAAACAAAGTCCAAGAAGATCTTTGGTAAAACTTGAGATATGAGTGGAATGTTAAGAATTTTAATTAGTTCCAGATTATTATTCTTTAACGACATTCTAGCAGTTTTCAATCTTCCTTCACTATTATCTTTAATTTACCTTTTCGTAGAGACCGAGGCCATAAAAAATAAAAACAACTAACAGAGTCTGTAATTTAAGATCTTTCCAACAAAGCATTTTCCCCAGGCTACTACAAAAAAATAGAGACATGGTAGACACCATCTCCTGAATAAAAGCAGTGCGCTCACTGGTGACAGTGAAGCACAAACACAGAGGTAAAAACAAGTACAAAAAAAACAAAAAACAACAACTATGCAACAATATTTACAACCATTTGAAGTATTTCTTGTGGAAATTACGGACAGATGAAACCATAAAAAAGGTGCAACATCCAACAACAATCACACTGCTTTTGAGAAGATTTTCCTAGGGTTTAGTGAAAAAACGGCAGCAAAAAAATAACAGTACATAAATCTTATCTAAGGAACACAGGTTTACACGGATGCCTGGGCAAATCAGGTAGACAGAGTGCAAAATGAATTTGGTGATTTATATTAGGGTTTACAATAAGGCCATTTTATTTTTGGGATGCATAGTTGGATCTTTATTTCATCTACGCCAATAATTCAATAGAATAGTTTAAAAAAAAAACGGAAGACAGCAAAGTGTTGTGCACTGCTGAAGAAGCACTAATCGCTAATCCAGACTAAATTTATCCCATCATGCCATTCCAACAGGATTCAAGCTGTCAAGGATAATTCAGTACATTTGGAGTATCAAGCAAAGCTCCAACATTCCTCCACTGCTCCTGGTACAGCAAGTTACCCCTCAAACTCTAAATTAAGCCAGCAAGACAGAAAAAGAGACATGAAGAAAATGTTCAGGTGGGACCGCCTATCACACACACAATAGCCAAAGGGACAGCAAATACACTCCCGTGCATTTCAGGTTGATCTGACAATCATTAGTGAATCCCAGCACTTCTCATTCTAAACTATTGAAACATATTTTACTGTCACCAACAACAAGTTGTCTATAAAGCTATTACCGGTACATAATATTTAAATCTAAACCTAACAAAAAGGGTGAAATAAGAGTGAAACTTTGAAATCTTACCAACAGATGCAGACAAATTCACATCACATCTAAGTCCCCTGGAGCGAGGCTCTGACATTCAGTGACAGAATAGCGCAAAATATTGACAATATCAACAATATCGAACCTAAAACTGGAGTCCAGTAATGCGGCGTCTTGCACTACACAATCCAGTGGCAAGATGTTGAATTGTTGAATCTTAGCGGGCAGGCATTCTACTCATTTGGATCACATGCTTGTAAAAACTACAGCCTACAGCAAGGCGTTGAAGGTGGCCAGAAATCGAAATCTATACTAAAGCCCCAACTGTGCTGTGGTTTAGACTAGGTTGGAGTTAGACTTTGGACCCCATTTGGGTCAATGCAGTAATTACACAGGAAAAAAAATTCATCCGAGGGACACAGCTCCAGGCAAACAGATGGTGGTATTTTACCATGTTAAATTAACTAGCAAGGTCTTCTGTAGTAAATCATTAAACACGCAAAGGAGATGTGAAGTTAGAGTGGGAGCAGAGCTGTTACCCAAATTTGGTTTGGCTGAGATTAGGCAGTCATGCTCGAAAGTATTTGACCCTGTCTGGTTTCCTGTACTTTTGCATATTGTGACACTGAATGTTACTGGTTTAATAAAAAGCTTATATTAAATATAAAAGGGACACTGAGCAAACAAACAAAAATAGAATTAAACATTAATTTATTCATTAAAGAAAGTCATGCTTCATCCAAAGTCCTCTAGTGAAGGTTACTGCCCCCATAGACTCAGCAACAATCACTATTACCAGAATTAAACTGCCTTTTAGCCATTTCTCTCTCACAGTGCTGAAACTTTGGGCTACTCCTTCATGCAATCTGCTTCAACTCTGGGACATTTAAGGGTTTTCAACCATTACCTGCTAGTTTGAGGTCCTGCCATGGCGCCTAAATGGCAATCAGGTCTGGACTTTGACTGGTCCAATATTATTTTTCTTTAACCATTCTGAGATCAAATCCCATTGTATTCATGTTCTATGAATGATGCCCATTGTCTTGTTGCATGACCCAATTGTGCGTCATCTTCAGCTCATGTATTGGTGGCCTGGTGTTCTCCTGACTCACTGATGGAGAGCAGAACTCATGGTTTCGGCAAGGACTCCAGGTCCAAATGCGGCAAAGCATCCCCAAACCATTAAGACTACCGCAACCATGCTTGACCGTTGGTAGGAGATTCTTAGTGTGGAATGTGAATGATTTTCTCCAGAACATAAGGGGGTCCATGTCTGACTGTGGTTTGGTTGAGCCCCAGGGACACAGCAATGGCTTTGTAACACAGACTGATAGGCCGATAGGCTTTTTTCCCCCAGAAGTCTTAAGGAATGCATTTGGATTTGTTCTGTGATGCGCGTTCAAAACCTGAGTGAGGACAACTTTGATTAAATCAATACTATAGAAGTATTGAACTGGGTAACTTTTTCGGGTAACTTTTTCCACACCTGAAGAAATACAGCACAGCACAGCCAAATGCCCAAATTCCATACGGAAAATATGTAAAGATGGAGAAAATCAAAGCTGAAACAAATACTTTACGTCGCTGTGTATAGTTGCCAATATCACACAATACACAAAGGTAGGGCACATTTAAAAGAGAACATTGAAATTGTATGTCCTGTTTAAAATGTAATTTTATGATGTAACATTGTGGCAAATAGATTCAGTATGAGTTACTATATGGGGCCAGTTTGGAATTCCACAGATGTTTTATGTCTAACTGTATGACTGTCAGGAACAGTCCATGTAGATGCTGCCTGTCAATTGAGTAGATGAATATCAAGCATTGGCACCAAAAAAATATTGAGGGTTTGGTAGTGTGAACATGATAATCAATATTTATCATATCATCAGTTCTTCATCCATCTTCCACAGCATTTTCTAGAATTTAACACTAAAATATAACTTTAAAAACGATGGTGAGTGGTTATGATAACATCAGTGGTCTGGCGTTAGGAAATGTTCATGATTTGTAGGATAATACTGAACTGACTGAAGTTGGGCTGTTTCAAAATGTGACGTGTAACTGTCCAATTTCAAAGTTAAACCACATTCAATGAGAAAAAAAAAGAAAAGTCAAACATGTATTTTAGAAATGCCTTCAGGATTATTTAATGAAAGCCAAACAGGTATTCTATGAAAGCTAAAGGCTAAAATGAACTGGACCAAGATTTCAAAACGTGAGCATTTGAACAATGGAACCAAAGAAAAAAAATAAATACATATATGTATTATGGATAATCCAACTATAAAAGAAGGAATCTCTGTCTGTCCAATCTCTGTCTGTGTGTCCTCAGATTATCTTGACGTTCATCCATTCTACGTCACACTTGGCAGGCGTATTGCTGGGGACCCAAGGACGTGCAGTGTCTAATTTGGTGCAATTTGGACACGTGTAATATTAATAAACCTTGAATAAACAAGCGAAAAGCGCGCCGCTCAGCTGTGCAGCAGCGGGGCGGGGCTTCAGGGCTCTGCGACTGACTCACTTACATCCGCAGTGCAGTCCGTTCCGAACAGGCATGTTTTGAACGGGCACTGCACTAGTTGTCTTAACTATGTTTGTAGCCAGCATGATTGGCTTGGACAAGATTATTCCCGAAACTTTGTTTAAGTACCTTAAGTTTCACATCTTAATTGGGTTTTGAAACTAAACACTGTACAGGATTATTTACCTTCGTTATGAGCAGAGGCTCTTGGTGCTCGCGGCCTCCTCTGAGCGTAAAGCCCCACGGTGCACCACCCGACAGGAGCACATCCACCAGCCTCCAGCCTTCATCCTCCCTCATCTTCTGATTCAGATCTCCATAGTCAAATGAATGCAGAACACCCTTTCCCTCTGTGTAATGGGGATTCTTCCTATAATTTCCGGCTTCCATGTTGCTGTTAAGAAAAGATGAAAAGAATCAAAAAACAAAACTTTTTAAAATTAGGTTTCAGTAATTTCAGTAGCACAAAGGTCAGGTCATTTTGACTTACCCCTTTATGGGGTTTTTCTATAACTGCAATTTCAGCAAGGTATGTTAAAACGCACTCATGTGGAGAGGCTACACAATTTTAAAAAGGTGGCCGAGAAAGCTGAAAAGCGGGAAAACCAGCCCACTCTTCAGCGTGTGGTCATTGGACGGTGAACTGGATGTTTCAACTGGACATTGGGAACTGCGGCGTTGTGTTGTTTTCGTGAAAACCGACACTTTGACCCCCGACTCGGATGTTGTTCCAGGGCTTCTCCATTTAAGACCAGGATCGGACAACACAGTTGTGTCTTTTATCTCCTTACCATCTAAAAAATACATATATTTCATGCATCCAAAATAATTTGACAATTATATGTAGTTGTAGAGATTATCACAATAATTAAGAGCCAGTCCAAAGTCTCATTATTATTTAGAAACCTAAATTTAAGGTGATGCATTTTGCAGTACATGACACACATGTTCATCTCTCCTTCAGACTTTTAGATGAAAACAACAACATACATGTGACCCTTTCTTCCACAGACATTTGTAATCAATGTGCAGTAATGTTATGGGATACTTGGACAGAACACATTAGATCCAATAACTTTAGATAGATGACTTATTCTTCCACAAATTGCGGTGTTTACAGCACCTCACAGCAAAACAACAGCTTATAATAATAAAGTAATAATAATAAAAGAAAATTGAAAAGAAAATAAGAAAATAAACCCAAGAAATCGCCTATACATTGTGCGCAACCAGGGTGGGAAACAAAATGCTCATAACAATCCAGCATTTCCACCCCAAGAAGCGACATTTAAGAATTCACATTTCCACATGCGACAGCCAGCCACAGGATTCAACGCCATTTCGAGCTGGAAAGCGTCGTACCTGGCAACCCGGCGACCTACAGCTCCAAAGATCCCGAGTCGGAACAGCCTGTGCCTACTTGTCCGCGGTGTTGGTGAAAGGAAAGCGCTTCCTTTGCGGATTCTTCTTTAAAACCAACAACCCCGCTCCCGCGTAGGCGAGCAGTGCCCTGTCCCAGTGTAAAATGCGGTCGGGGAACCACAGCCAGCACCTGTTGTTCTCCGTGTCGCCGACTTATAATGCTCTTATGCGGGGAGAGCGTTAAACTAATAAAATGGAAGCCCTTCCTCGGCCAAAGAAGCACCGTCCGACGCGGTGACAGCGGCAGAGCACCACACACCCCCAATAAAAGTTAGTTCAGCGATGTTTATCTGGATGAACGCGGGAGAAGCCTCCTACCTGCGGGTCGGGTCCGGTCTCCCGGCGGGGTCCCTCTTTCTTCTGGCTCCGCTTCACACATTATTCATCCTGCTTTCCGTGGAAAGTGCCCCGCTCCGCCGGGACTCAACTCAACGCTCCGTCGCGTCGCGGCGTTTCCTGCGACCGTGTAAAAGCGCTCGGTAGACGGCGGGGGGTCCTTTGTTTCAAGCGCAGGGGGAAGTTTGGGCACTAGTCTGTCTCATCACAACACGAGTTTAAATTAGCCAGCCGTGCTAACTCGCCAGGCGGACGGGATAACGAGGACACGACGAGCACAGGTAAGGTGCGGCGCGGGGGCGCCACCTACTGGGTGCAACCCGCCAAACTTTTCTAAATTCGCTCCGCCGCGCGAGGTTATGCTGCGTTCCGCGGAAACTCGGAAATCGGCCATTCCGAGTCGCTAAACGCTCCATCGTCTCTGTCCGGGAACACGTGGACGCCCGCGGTGAATGTGTGTTTAGCAAGCTCGTTAATTGCGACAAGCTACAAAACATGGCCGCGTGTTAACATCAGGCGCAATCCATATAGCTGTTCAAATCGACGTCGGACGTGTTTCCTAATTTAAAAAAAAAACTTTAAAAAAAAAACAATGCAAAAGGAACGTAACGACGCTGTATCGCCACACAGTTGTGACGTCAGGTCTGTTATATCCGAACGATCTGGCTCGAAATTCCGCCTTGGACTTCCGACTTAAATGGCCGTTCCTTTGCATTTTTCCCAGTAGGAAGTTGGATTTTTCCGAGTGCAGACTTCAAAAGAAGGCAGCACGCCGTGTATATATATATATATAGGAATTGCGTCTTTAAAACGTGCGTAACGTCGGTTTATGTCTGATGTTTATAATAATTTTGCTTAATTTGAGAAATATGCCCTTTCTCATTTTAACTAATGTCAAGTGAACCAAATTGGTTTACAGTTTATTTGTATATCACCCGTGGAATAATTTTTTTTTACATAAATGCAAAATAAACTTTTATTCATTCATTTTTAAACAATAGATTACTGCCTTAATACAAACACAGCTTTTTAATTATACTAACAAAAGGCTAATAACGTTTGCTAAGGTCTTTGTAGGTATGGCCGTCCTGTAATATTGTACCGCAGCTGTTCTGTTTGTGTCTTATGTGTTGATGACACGAAGACGTCAATCTAGCGAGTTGTCAACATTTAACCACGTTAGATAAGCAGTAGTGTCATTCCGCTGACGTATCAAGAAACCGAGCAGTAATTAAGTAGCGTTTCCATGGCAACGACATAAATTACGGGTCGGCCGAAGGGCCAAGTGTTGCCAGTTCGCGGAAGCTGTCTGTTAGACGTCACCTCCTAGAAGTTTTCTTTCTTCCGCGACTTGTTGATCGCATGTGGAGCTAGGTGTTGTGCTGTCCCCCCAGTAGAAACAAGCATGTTACAGAGCTGGGGGACGTGGCTCGGCATCGAAAGCGAAAATGGTGTAAATGCAGAGAAAGGCGAGTCTACCGGCGAGGCTGATAAAGACGGAGCTGATGGAGTAAACAGAGCGACTCCTCCTGACGGTGAACACACGACCGGAGACATCCTGCCCCCCCACATTGTGCAGACGGCCAAGGGCTTTGGTGGTAAACGGTTCCCCCTTATGTCCGCTCATGGTGTGTGATTTATATGCGTTATATGTCCACATGGCCAAAGTGGAGATCCCTCGACAAGCGGTCAACGTAAACAGTTGTTTTCATGTGATAAACCGCACAGGCGACCAGCTTTATAAAATGAGATGAATAGATATAAAATAGATATTACATAGATAGATGGAGACTTTATTCATCTTGCGATGTTACAGCATCTCACACCAAAACAACAGGCAATAATAATTCAAGTCATATAGCTGCAGGTAGCAATGCAGAGGTTCCAGGTTAGTCAGTGTGGCGTGTGTCACGATGGTCTCTTATTATTATTATTATTATTATTATTATTATTATTATTATATTGGTACTTTTTGGTCATGCTGTAAATTGAAAAGGTACTGGTCTAATGTGCTGTCTGAAATGGAAAGAATATTTGGTTGGGAACTGGAAATGGACTCAGGGCGGCCATTTTGGTCTGAACAAAAACAATAGGGGTCCCACCCACTTCGGGCTGGACCCCTAAATAAGAAAAATAACTGGCAATATGCAATAAACTTAAATATACATTTAAAAAATACAAACATTGCTAACATACAATAAACCTACAAGTGAACAACAAACCTGTGTGTCGAACAACCTATCAAAAATAGGTAATTGTGCAAGTTTGCATGTACAAAATCTGTATATATACCGTGTGTATCAGGGTGGAAAACAAACCAAACAATATATCCAATATAATATATTCAGTATTGCAAAAGATGAGTGTTTTAACATCCACACAGGTTACATTTATGATTTTGCAAGCAGCGCCTCCAAAAAACTGTCAGATTCTGTTGTTGAGACCGCCCAGACGATAAAGAAATCGGTGGAGGAAGGAAAGATTGATGGAATCATTGACAAGGTGAGATGAAGTCAAGATCGAGTCCTTTCTCCCCCTGTACTTACATTGAAATGCCCTTAAACCGTGTTGTTGTCTTTCCCAGACCATTTTGGGCGAGTTCCAAAAAGAGCAAGAAAAGTTTGTTCAGGACAAAAAGGCAAAACAGTGCGGTGAGTAACAATATTTTGTTAGGCCGGGGGACACAAACTAAGCGATGTGGATTCTCAGGTTTTGCTTTTGGCTATTGAGGTGATCTACTGAACTAGACTGGGGTAAGTAGCCTACATTACAAGCTCAGTCCAGTAAAGTGGCTTCATTGTGTCATAGATGCTGCTGTGCCGCCATGGGTGGGTTTTAATGAAGAGGAAACCATACAACAGCAGATTTTGGCTCTTTCAACAGTGAGTACCCGGTAAACCGGCGGTTTGGGGATCCCCAGGGGTCCTTCACAGCATTAAACAATGACATTTTGATTGAGCCTATGGCCCACTGATGAAAGCCCTTGCATTTGCAGTATTCTGAGTATTAAGCACCGGGTGCCTTGGGCGACTTCCCCGCCATGTATTCAAATCACAAGCGGCTGTCACCGTCACCCAGCAGCGGTTGGTCCTCCAGAGATGGCAGGCGGGGCTAATGCAACAGACTTGCTAAACGTTTACTATGGCCTAACAAACACAGAAAAGATCGATGACTACTGACAATGAAACTTCAAAATCAAGTGCAAATCCAAAGAAAAAGAAACGATTCGACGTCCAGACGAAGGCAACTGACGGACGTCACACAGGCGACACCGTTTGGAACTCTGGGAAGTGTAGTCCAAAACACACACCTGCAATTCACTTACCGCCATAGGTGCCGCCAAAAACAACGAAACGGAAATATTCAAGATTGGCACTTTAAGTTATAATTGTGAGACACTAAGTCAACGTTTTGACTTAGTATTTCATAATTATGACTTTACTCTATTTTACATATATTTTTAAATTATTACATTGTCTAGATTTTTTTCCCTTGGCAGAAATGGGTTTCCATATTTGTGTGTGTTTTTTAACAGAGGGGTTTGAAACAAGGCAAAAGTCTAATTTGTTTCCTTTGGTAAAGCACCAAAGCAGCTGCTCCAGAGTTGCTCCAGAGCTTTGTTTAGTGAAGAGACAGTTAATGTAACCTGTTGCAGGATGTCTGTTTTTATACGCATTCTGAAGATGTTTGGTGACATTTGATCATCTGGAGATGTTTTATGTCTGTGTTTTCGTGTGTTTTTATGTGTTTTATGGGTTTTATGTGTTTTATGTGTTTTATGAGTGCGTTTAGGCGGCTGGAGACGGTTTATAGAAATGGATTCTGATAGATAAATAGATAGATAGATAGAGAGATAGATAGATAGATAGATAGATAGATAGATAGATAGATAGATAGATAGAAAGATAGAATAAAAATATAGAAATATAAAAATGAAAAAATGTCAATATCTGGGGAAAAAGTGAAATAATAATAATAATAATAATAATAATAATAATAATAATAACAATAATAATAATAATAATAATAATAACCATACATGACACGTAACTCAAGGTGCTTCACATTAAATGAAGGCCATCGAATAGCAACAATAAAAGCAGAGCAAGCAAAACAAAATGCATTTACAAAGTAGAATAATAAATTAAAAGAATGAAATCAATTAAAAACAGGGTAAGAATACTACACAATATACAATAAACCCACAATAAAATATGGCAGGATAATGGAAAACAAACCTGAACATTTTATGTGAAGGAAACAAATAGAGGGGATTATACACAAACAGATATGAACATTAAAAAGATTGGATGGCCGATCTCTAAGTATATACAATAAATCAGCCCAAAGCTCCGTCATGACGCCAGGAACTGCATTTGGGCGTCCTCCATCTTTCTTCCATGACAACCGCTGTTTGTTGTGGCTGCTTTGCAGTTATTTCTGATAGACTGCGATCGTACGGGACCCGGCCTCCCGGACATGTTGTTTGACTCGCAATGTTCCTTTCAGTCTGTATCCATTTATCTATTCTATCCTTTTACTGTCCTCGGGAAATGTGAGCGGATAAATCGTGCGTTGTTTGAGATTTCAGATGACTCCATGTGATATTTCTATTCTAATGCACGTTCAGAGAGAAATGTGCTGTTCGTGGAGAAAAGACGAACGCCCCCCCCCCC
>OMKR01001974.1:9535-30622 GCA_900302355.1 Cyttopsis rosea
GGAGGCGGCGCAGCAGGCTGATGCGGTACAGGGTGCGAGAGGCGCGCTCCTCAGTGATGGGGGCGAGAGACTGGGACAGGTCTAACGGATCTGAGGATGAGGAGAGTGAGGAAGGTGACAGGTGCACGCACAGCGAGGGCTGATGATGATGAACGGTCATACAAGGCATTGCGATTACAGCATTGTTTTGCAACCTTTTTTCTGCCACAGCACACCTTTTAGAACAAAATAATAGCGTTTGGTATTGGGCAGGATCTCTGGATTCAGTTTCGATACAAAAGGGTCACGATTCGATTCAATCTTATATTGATGAGATGGCTCACAATACCATTCGATATCAATATATTGACATTTTATACATAATGACATGCTACCAACTTTTCAAAATATTTCACATAATGAATTCAGTCTAATATAGAAACCAGATAATTACATTTAAAAAGGAAAGTGGTTGCATAACTTCCAGAGTACCGATATTACAATTTTCAAATTCAAAAATTGAAACAATAGAACTGAATTGTATCGGAGTATCTTTTTTATTTTAATCCAGCTCAGTTTGACATAAACTCAAGACCCAAGGCTGTGAACACTAATAAGCTCACAAACAAGCAAAGAATGACACAATGTCGCTAAGCCGTGCAGCGGTGCTTACCTTCGCCGCGGGCCGGTCTCAGATGGCAAACCCTCCGACACATGGCCACGAAGGAGCGGAAATAACGACTCAGGCTCTCGTCCGTTTTCTTGTCAAGCCGCGCAAAGGTGCGGAAGCGGGTCCAGTCGAAATCAGAGTCTTCGCCTTCAGGGAGGCCAGGCTCCCTTTTCATCTTCTCCACACCGAACGTGGACACCACACGGTAGAAGTCACACTCCTCTCGACGTGTCCACCTGGAAGGAAGGGGAGGACAGTCCAATTGGTTTAGATCATTGATATACTCATCACTACTCAAGAAAATATAATATATAATAAAAGTTTGCTCTTCATCGTCACAATTACTTAACTCTACTCTAGACCATGAGATCAAAAGATAACTTTACTGTACCTCTGTTGGCGTTCCTGGCGTGCAATCTCTTTCAGCTTGCTGGCCTGTTCACACCGCCTGCGCCGGCGGTCACCCTTGGCCTCCGCTTCCATCTTCAGCTGCTCCTGCCTGTAGCTGCGCTGGTAAGCTGTGATGAGACGCCGCAGCCGAGCTGTGAGCGAGGAGCTGGTGGGCCAGTCGCAGACCCCACTCTGACTGGATGAGCTCTCCATGAGCACCGGGCCGGCCTTGTCCTCCACCGTGATCTCATCATCCAGGTTCATAGAGTCGTGCTGATTGAGGAGAGTGAAGATGCATTTTAATCAAGTTTTTCAGGGTTTTGATTCTTTTCCACTTCTACCACAAATCAGCTATTTTGGTTTCATTTGTGACATCCTAGAGTAGAAACATAGTTGCGTCGCTTCTTACTGGCATCCTGCTGTAGCCAACGTTACGTTTTGGATGTACTGGGCAATTGCAAAAAGCTTGAAATAAAATCGAATATTACAGTTATAAATATACTGTAAAATAGGTTTAAAAACTACACAAAAAATGCATGACTATAATGAGGAGATTTAATGTTTTTTTTTCAAGGCTTAAAAATGATGAGAACCAACATTTCAATAAGGCCTGAGTTGAAAAATAGCAAATCCATCCTTTAAATTGACAAGCAAGGCAAAATTACTTGATTGTGTAATAAATTCATCCTTGATATTAACACTGATATCTGTATATTAAAATAAAACTGTAAATAGTGTCAAATGTCAAAATCAAAATAAGTCTTACCTCATCAAAAATGTCTTTGGCGTGCCTTGACGCAGGCTTGAACTCTGGATCCTCTGAATACTTGTCATAGTCACCACTTCAGCAAATAAACAAAAAGGCAAATGGAATCAGGTGCATCTAAAAACTTGTATACTCGCATTTTGAAATTTAGATCTAAAGAAGCGAACAATTTCAGCTCTAGCCATTATTAATAAATAGAGAAATCTAAAAGCAATTAGTCATTCTCTGTGTAGTGGAGGTTATAGAGACTGTCTTGGTGTTATCACAATACACTGTAACCATCAACTGGTTCCCATATAATTGTTGTAATAATTGTGTCTTGCAAGAAAAGGGGCTTAAATATTGGTCTACTGGTCTCTGTAGTTGTGGCAGTTTTTACCTCTTCAGAGCTCTAGCACCACTGATTAATTAATACATTTAAGATACAGAATTAGCTATGGTCAACACTGTTTGCCACTCACTCTTCTCCAAGATCAGCATCGCCAGTGTGCTGTTCGGCATCGATGGCCTTGTCGTCAGGACGACCAACTTTCTCCAGGAAGCAGAGGCAGGAATCAGCACGCATTGTAGTGTACATCTCATATCCTGGAAAGAATGGGAATGGGATGTTATACTGACTGCACATTACCCTGCGTTTACACGCAGAGGTTATGTTAACATACGTTTTTGTATAAATGTCACATGTACACACCGTGTTTAAATACTCCAAAAAGCAGGGATCGGTCAGCCGCTGTGTCCCACCAGCCAGCTGGAACCTCCTGCTGCTCCATGTCTGGCATCCAGATGTCAATGTCCCTAAAAAAAAAAAAAAAACGAAAGAAAGAAAGAAAGACAAACAGATGCAGCTTACTCACATGTAAGAGGAACGATAATGTGTGTACCAATTACAGTTGCATTACAATGTGCTGAGATTTGAATCAGAAACAAAGTTCACTTATTTTCTTCTACCTGAAATCAGCTCCTCTCAGGACAGAGTCTGCCTGTTCGCCAATGACCTCCTGCTTCAGGTAGTACAGCATTCGCACCCTGAGCAACACCTTGTTACACTGGTGCTTGAGGTGTTTGCGGTAGCTGTCGTCCAGTAGCAGAGTGTCTGGGTTGTACTTGCGGATCCACTCCACCTTCTGCACGTCAAAGGTGCTCTGGGCCTTCACCCGCTTCCCCTTCCTGCCACGTGGCACCGGGATGGACAGGCCTGCGTGTGCATGGTGAAATGTGAAACATGGAGAAATGTGGTGTACAATTTTGACCAACTCAAATATCACATTATTTTACCAATCAAAACAGAATATTGACCATTTAGTGTAAAAATATATTATTATTATTATAAATGTTTATTTTTCACATTTACTTGGAGCTGAAATTGAAACCGCCATACCAGAGTGGTTGAGTAGCGTCCCAGGCTCACGGCCATTCTCCGGCGGTGTAATGAGCTCCCAGATGAAGCTCTTGATGTTCTCGTCACCGCGGTAGTGGAGCAGACAGAAGACCAGGATGACGCGGCAGATCGTCTCCACATCTCGTTCACCCAGACGGCGCTTACATCTGGCATGCGACAGGATGTCCCTCCATCGCCCCCAACTGGAGGTGGACAGGACGAGGAGATGGAGAAAGGAAAGAGACAGAGGAAGAGTAAAGAAAAGCATCCATTTCTGGTGGTAGGTTTACAAAATTGTCCAAGGTGAATCTAGTTCCGCATTCAAATCCAAACGAACAAGAGTTCTTAAAATGGCATTGTGCAATTTGCACTCTTAAAGAAATCAAATCATTTGATTGCTTCACTTGCCTTTCCCTGAAAGGAGTACAGAGTGCTGTTTAAAAAGTGATGTTTAACACTTGAGAAAAGCAGATGAATTTCTCATAAAAACTGAAAAACAATAAGTAAACATAAGCAAAGTCATTTGCAGTCTGCAGTAACGCACCCGTAGACCAGCAGGTGTTTCTCCACCCGGAAGCAGTCAGTGCGGCCGTAGCCGGTGCCAGTGTGGCGCTCAGACCGCCGGGATGAACGGGACTGCCTAGAGTTGGCGGGGGGGTATTCATCATCGCTGTCCAAGTCAGAGAGCTCACCGCCTTCGCCACGCAAAGTGGAGAACTGACGGGTCTGTTTGCGTATTCTGGGGGTGTCGATGACCAGAGTGTTCTGTTGGCGTGGGGATTAGAAAATGAGAGGGGAACAAAAGAGACCATATATAGATATACAGGAGAGAAATAAAGAAATACCAAAACAATTAGAATAACATAAAAATAACAAAATATGTTCAATGAAGTTCAGCTTTCTGTAATTCATAATTTAATTCTGGACACATCTATATTACCTTCCTGTTGATGGAGTCGTAGTCGATGTCCGCCTTTTTTGCCCACTTTTGCCAGAACTCGGGGTCGTCCAGGGCAATGTCGTTGCGGTTCTCCGACGCCACAAAGCTAGCCTTGGAGAAGGTGGAGCCCTTGCCCTCACTCTCAATGGTGATGGTGGTGGCCCTGCGCTGCAGGATCTGGTCGATGTCCTCCTCGCAGAAACGGCTGCCCTCATCGTTCTCATCCATGATTGCGGCATAGGCGCCCTTCCTCAGCAGGTCCTCGATCTCCTTTTTGGAGAACTGCTGAACCTGAACGTAAGCAATCCCATTTAGCTAAAATACAGAACCCGAAGCTGCCCTACCCTAAGCTTGTTCATTTTGAGCAAGATGCATCACAAGTGACCATCAGTGCATGCAACATGGTAATGGCCAGAAAGTTATTTTACCCCGTTGACGTTGCTCTCTTTGTTGCCGCTCATGCTCTGCAGCACGGCACGGTCCAGGCCGAGCTTCAGACTTGCTTTGTCCAACATCTCCCTCTCGTAGGAGTTCCTAGTGATAAGTCGGTACACCTTGACCGCCTTGGACTGGCCGATACGATGGCAACGTGCTTGGGCCTGGAAGGGAGAGAAAGAAAGAGGTTCAAAAGCAGAAGCAGTTGTTCGTAAGGTTAAAAAGATTGGAAAAGTATCCGGCCTGTACAGAGTTTTGACAAACTGGCAACTTCGTTTTTCCCAATTATTTATACGCTAAAACTGGAACTTGAAACGCAATCACTGAAACATGAAACTCATACACCAAATCCCTAAATCAAGTCTGCAAAATTGCAAGCACAAATTCTGCTTTACACTCAGTTTTCAATTCTAAATCACACCTTTTGCAAAACACTACACACAGGTCTCTACATTAGGCACAACAGTCAAAATTAAAATCTCTTTGGTTCCTTTGGAAAGCAACACCAATCACAATGCCAAGCTTTATTTAACAATTGGCAACACCCACTCCTCACAGGTGTAAACACTAGTTGTTTTATTGTTCACTTATAAATCAGAGCTTTAGCTCTATATAGAACAGTATTATTTTTTTTACAGAAACCCCTTCATCTTAATGAATGTTTTTTCTGGTTTTCTCCTGTTGGGTATGTAAAGTATTACATACGAAACTCAAGTGTTCCAAAATACTGCATTTTTGAAATACTGGAAAAACAAAATGTTTACTGTATTGTATTTTGTGTGTGTGTGTGTGTGTGTGTGTGTGTGTGTGTATATATATATTTTTTTCTTTTTTTTTCTTTTCTTGAGTAGATATACATTACTGTAACAATTTTTTACAACTGGCTACAGTCCAACACTGAAAATGCAAAAGGCATAAACCTACTGATATCATTAGTAGTGTTTTGTGTTGAGCACATCAATGTGTTGTTGGTTGGTAGAAAGATCTATTCATATGATGGCGTGTGTGTCATTTTGATGCAAAACCCATTTTGGAAAGGGAGAAAACAAGTTTTGAATGCAGTGTTTGCTTTTTCTCGAGATTTGAAGGGTTTTGCATTTAGCTCATTTTCTCAAAACACAAAGATTCACAAACCGTGTGTCAACAATTGTGAAAAACGATTAGCCTCCTAAGCTCCAGGCCCATTTCTTGGGCTCAGAGTGAGGTGGAGTGCTGTGGGTCAGTGACACTGTATGTCAATCTTTTCTATCAATTAAAGGGTAATAAAGATCATATTTTTAATTACGTCTGATAAAATTATTAATATTTTGAGTGTAAAGGGGCTTTAAACATTATCCTCATGCCTAATGATGGCCATTCCCATGCTCAATTATGTGTGATTAGTTGCTGCACTAAGTTCTGGGTTGATACCATTAACTACACAGCTTTGGTACACTTTCTAACCATTTTTGATCATTCGGAAATGGGAAAAAAAATCCCCCCAAGACTATCTGAAGACCTCATGACCTTGAAAACACTTTAGAAAACTTAATGCATGAATAGGTTTTGAAAAATTGAGATTTGGATCTATTTGACCATTTCAATGATGACAACACTATTTTTCAGAAAATGGCTCAGAAAAACCCACTTATCTTCAGTGTACCTGGACATCCCATACATTTTCTGAATGGTCTGCGTGTCTAGATTCTGGGTCTAGAGTTTCATGAGGCTGTGATTATCCTAGAGGTCACAACAGGTCATTTTATACAGCAAGGTCAAGTAAAAAAAATGAAATGGTTACTATGAGGCCATATTTCATCCCACATTAATGCAATTGTCAGCTTTCCAGCAATACCCAATTTATACAATTCCATGGCTGTTAAGGCCATTTAGTGTGATGTCATAAATAAAAAGAACACAGAATATTTTCGTCTATGCAGTCTGGCACACTCTGGTGGCCTGAAGCTAATATAGCCTCTGGTTCTAATGAGCCCAGTTTCATCCAGATATCTTGATTTGAGGGGTCAGGGGACCGGTGGGTCATTTAGCATTTAGCGAATGCTAAATGCCAAAATTTAGGCCAATTTCATTCTACGTCTGGCTGAGGGGAACATCAGTGGTTCTCAACTGGTGGATCTCAATCCAGAAGCTGTGGGTTTACTTCTTCAAAAATCTCCATATAGAGACTTTACCTTCAGGCTTTTTTCAGGTTTATCATCATACCTGTAGGTCGTTCTGAGGGTTCCAGTCAGAGTCGAAAATGACGCAGGTGTCTGCGGCAGTGAGGTTGATGCCCAGGCCTCCGGCGCGGGTACATAGCAGGAAGACGAAGCGATCAGAGTCAGGTTTACTGAAGCGGTCAATGGCAGCCTGCCGGAGGTTTCCTCGCACTCTGCCATCGATGCGCTCATAAAGGTATCTGCAGAAAACGGGGAGGTTACATACTTTACAGACATATTGATTATATTAGGTCGCTGTCAAGTCACTATCAGCGAGGGAGTGAATATTCTGACTCGCAAACTGAAAATATTTACAGAGTACAACTAAACATAAAACAACCAGCATGTGTTTAGAGTGGAAGGAGTATAGATCCTAGACGCTGTACCTCTTGTTGATGAGGTAGTCCTCCAGGATGTCCAAGCAGCGTACCATCTGGGAGAAGATGAGCACTTTGTGGCCGCCGGCCTTCAGGCGAGGCAGTAGCTTGTCCAGCAGCACCAGCTTGCCGGCTGAACGAATCAGGCCCTGCAAATGGAAGTCTGGGGCCAGGGGGCTGTACACCGCCCGAAGCTCCGCTACAATCTTCTCCTCGGCGCCTGAGAAGAGATTTCCACGGATTGAGAAACAGCGCTGCTCAACGGGTTTTTAACAAATTACATTTCTGACACGTTCAGTAGCTCTTTTTCCATGCCAAACTTTTGTAATCCTTTTTAGTTCAAGTTAATAAAATGTTAATAATGATCTATTATTTAAATTGTGGTTCCCTCAAAGACAAAGTTTGCAAACAAGGTTTAGGACGCTCAAACCTTCTGTTGAGGTGAAACTTGCATTAACACCATATAGTGCTGGGCGATTGTTTTCGGTTTAATCGATTAATTAGCATTTTTACTTCCCTACGGTTTGTGAAATGGCTGAACTGAAATATCGCGATTTTAAATAAAGTTCTAGACTCCGCCGATTTTTTCCCCCCACATGATTCCAGGGACTTGGGATCTCACAGAAACTTCCGTGATCAAACGTGACTTCAGAGCAAAACAAATATGTAGGCGGACCGTCATCATCAGCTCGTTGCACTTGTGTGTGCTGTGTTCTGGCGGGTCTGATTAGTGTAGAATGTCAGCGCTGCAAGTTCGCTGCACAAAACAACTACGGAGGTGAGCTGTATGGCATCCATGTTTGTTTTGGTGTTAAAATATTGCGAGATATTTTGCCTCTAGTGGGAAGATTCTTGCAAGTGCAGGAGTACCACAAAACTCCATCCATCGCTGGACTATCACACTACAGGATTTCGAGTCGTAAATAATGATAATAATAAAAACAACCTATAGACAACTTCCCAGAAAGTTAAGGGGTGTTATTTTGTTTGAGAGTATTTTTTATTATTAATTTTATTATCATTGTTTATAATGTCTTATTATTTATTGTATATATTTTTATTTTTTATTTAAGTTTTTTTCAGGGATGGCCTACAAGAGACAGAGAGATTGATTAAAAAATAATCTTTGTACATTAATGACAACCAAGTGGTGCTGTTTTGTTCACATAGGCCTGCCCTAGACTACTTGGTAATCAAATATATATATATATATATATAGATATATATAAAAACAATTTTTTTTAATCATCCATTAGTTTGAAAAAACAAACAAAAAAAAATCAAGGTTTTATTTTTAGGCCAAATCACCCAGCCCTAACACCATATATAATTGAATTGCTCCAACTGTAAATGAGTGAAAACTCTGGGTAAATGCTTCCAGTGTTATTATAGTCAATATCTGTATATTATATCTATAAAATATATATGTTGAAAACTTTTAAGAGCACTTAATGGTCTAACAAACTATAAGACAAATTTTATTATATACTAACAAATAATCCTCTAGCCTCTTCAAATATACACTACTTTAAACAAAATTTTATTAGTTGATTATTCAGGTCATAGCCTACGTTTTAAGTCGTGGTACAAATGAACCCAGTTTGTGTTCAGAATGGCAAGGCGGTGTACCGTTGATGAGGTAGGGGTGGTTGCAGCACTTGCGCAGTTCCATCATTGTGTTGAGCAGGTTGGGCACGTTACTGTTGCTGTTGGCCCCAACGCTGAGGAAGCTGAAGTTCCTCTCCAGGATGGCCCGGTAGTACTTCTTCTGGACATCAGTCAGCTCCACCTGGGTGAAAGGCAAGTCAGGTTTTACAGCAAACTACATTTGTAGTTTCAGTTCACTAGTTATCTTTGTTGTTCACCCCAAGTTTATTTTTCCTGTACATAATTATTACATGTTACATTTTCAACATCGTTTAACAGTTCCTAGTTACATACTTTGACGACTCTTAATCCTTTTTTCTTCTTTTTATTTTTAAAGGTTAATAACTTCACAATATGTTTTCTTTATGTAAACATCAAGGACTTTCAGAAAGATGGTCCCAGTTTTGACTAATGCTCTCACCTCAATGATGGTCTCTTGTTTGGGTGCCAGGTTCTTCTCTACATCCTCCTTTAATCTACGCAACATCATTGGCTTCAAAATGGCCTGTAGTTTCTGGACCTGAGTGAGAGAAAACATATAAACATTAAAAAGAAGATTGTCTCAGGGATGGTTTATACTCATAAATAAGAACAAGGAGTATATAAGTGGAATAAATGTGTGAGAAAGGGTCAGGCGGAATGTGTGTGTGTGTGCGCTCTCATCCTGCACCTGTTCCTCTGTTTTGAGGTCTCCAAAGTCCCTGAGGAACTCCGTCTCGGAGGGGAACTGGGCCGGCTCGAGGAAGTGAAGCAGACTGAAGAGCTCCTCTACGGTGTTCTGCAGAGGAGTGCCCGTCAACAGCACCTTATGTTCCTGGGAAGGCCACGCATGGCAGGGAGGGGAATGAAGCATGGGGCAAAATAAGAAGATAAACAAAAGCAGAGGAAGAAGGGAGGAGAAAAATGATGAGGAAAGGCAGGGAGAAAAGGAGGGAGAGCATTTATTTCAGCCTACATTATGCACTCACCACATCCAGCATTTTTAGGCTGTCCAGCAGCTTGCAGTTGCGGTTTTTGAGGCGGTGAGCCTCGTCGATGATCACACAGCGCCAGGATATCTCCCTCAGCTCCGGGCAGTCGGACAGCACCATCTCAAAGGTGGTGATCAGGGCGTCAAACTTGTATGCACCAGGGATCAAGTGGTCCTGAAGACATAGTTCCAGGTTTAATTTGGAGCAAGGAGCAGAGAGGGATCAGAGAGCAATGAAAGACTAGATTGCCAGATAATCCTCCAGAGCATTTTGTTAATTTAATCATGACTATAGACTGTATCAAAGGTTGTACAGACACACTTTGACACAAGCAAATTAGATGTCTCTCACAGATGAAAAATGAATTAAATGTAAAGTCATTTTGGTTGAATGGTCCCAAACTAACGGTCTAAATTTACTCATGAATTTCCCCCCAGGGAATTATAAGGAATTCAGTAAAATAAATGGATTAGATAGGAAATGGGTTGTGAGCATATGCTGAACGTTAAGGACTCTGAATCAGGCTTGGTAATTGTGCATACAAGACGAGCCTTCACCTTGTCATCCTTGCAGTACATCTCATACTGCTGGATCATCTGCCGGCTGGCCAGACTGCCATGGTAGACGATGGCATTCATGTCTGTCCAGGTGGTAAACTCCCTCTCCCAGTTGGTGATGGTGGAGAGCGGAGCGATGACCAGGAAGGGGCCCTGGACACCAGCCCCAAACACCTCAGAGAGCAGTGAGATGGACTGAATGGTCTTCCCCAGACCCATCTCATCTGCCAGGATGCAGTTCTGTCTGGAGGACAGAGGAACATGGGCGGTGAGTCTCGCAGCATTCAAACAAACTGGCTGACTTGAGGTCCTTCAATTCTTTTTTTCTCTCCATGTAAAGTTCCAGGCGATTTGCTTTTTTTCTATTTTAAGTATATTTTGTTTGGTTTAATATTATCTTAAATATTAACCTCTTAAGCTCCAGGCCCATTTCTTGGGCTCCAAGTGAGGTGGAGCTGTTGGGAGTTTGGGGGGGGTGCTGTGGGTCAGTGACACTGACACTGTATGTCAATCTTTTCTATCAAATAAAGGGTAATAAAGATTATATTTCTAATTACGCCTGATAAAAACACTTTCTAACCATTTTTAACCATTTTTGACCATTCGGGAAGGGAAAAAGTGTCTAAAATCCCCCCAAAAGACTATCTGAAGACCTCATGGCCTTGAAAAACACTTTAGAAAACAAAATGCTGTGATGCAACATGAATAGCTTTTGAAAAATGGAAATTTGGATCTATTTGACCATTTCAATGATTGGATGACAACACTATTTTTCAGAAAATGGCTCAGAAAAACCCACTTATCTTCAATGTACCTGGACATCCCATACATTTTCTGAATGGTCTGGGTGTCTAGATACTGGGTCTAGTTTCATGAGGCTGTGATTATCCTAGAGGTCACAACAGGTCATTTTATACAGCAAGGTCAAGTAAAAAATCTGATTGAAATGGTTACTATGAGGCCATATTTCATCCCACATGAATGCAATTGGGCTCTTTGGATTCACAAGAGTCTCAACTTTCCAGCAATACCCTATTTATACAATTCCATGAGTGTTTAGGTACCACAGTGTGATGTCATAAAGAAAAAGAGCCAGACCATATTTCCATCTATGCAGTACTGGCACACTCTGGTGGCCTGAAACTAATATAGCCTCTGGTGATGTAAACAAACCCATCTCCGGTGGAGTAGAGGGTCTTGTGGTTCTAATGAGCCCAGTTTCATCCAGATATCTTGATCTGAGGGGTCAGGGGACCCGTTTGAAAATAGTCAAGCCCATTTACTTTCGTCAAAAAAGATTGCAGACTTTGGAGCTGATTTTCAGAAGCTATGGCTACGGAAAGCTCCACTTCTCCGCTTTCTGTTGGTGATGGAAGCTAACGGCTAGCTTCAAAACTGATCACGCGACAGCTCGCCAAAGATGGACTGCACAGTGAACCCGCCGGTGGGTTTGTGGTGTGGAAGAGGTTAAACCTCAGCTCCCAGAGTGTGTATTAGAATCCCAAGATGTGTGATCCACTGATCACCGTCCTGCAAAATCCTATGGTGTGTACACTACTGGGAGGGAAAAAAAGTCTTATCTTTTATGTGTGATGCTGTATCTTTACTCTTAATAACAATATTTGTTTTGGCGTTAACAAAACAAGTCAGCATAGATTTTTACTGGACTAAGATAAGGACATAAAAATAAAAAAGCTACGGAGAATTGCAGCATGTATTACAGTGTCTAAATCCGAGTGCTTAATACCTGTTGTACCAGTTGAAGAGCAGCCAATTGACTCCTTCAAGCTGGTATTCCCTTAGGGTGTTGCAGCTCTTGTACTCTTTTGACTCCTCCAACTTTTTCCATGAAGCAGCGGGGGGCCTCGGCTGGAGGGGGAGTAGAGGAAAATGGAAATGGCTTAAAACCTCTGTTGATTTGGCAGGGTCTATCGTTCTATCTATCGAATAAAGAAAGGAATCTGTCAAGATAATCGAAGGACATACATACAGAAAGACAACCGTTGAAGGTCCTTATTAGCCCGTTCTGAACAGACATGTTTTGAATGCACTCCACTTGTCCAGACAATTTCAAATGAAGTTTGCAGAACTATTTATCAGTTCCCAAGGACTGTACCAAATATACCGTACCAGACACCAAAACCGCAAAACAAACTGAACGGAAGTATTTCTGTATTTACTGTTGAGCAGCATTTGTGACTTACTGTATGAGGACAACCAATCCTAAAATCCAACTTGGCAAAAATGTCAGCAAGGACAGCAGGTCTAAACAGGCTCAGATCTGTTTTTAAGTACCCACATAAGAAGTTAATTTCCCCAGGTATTCCAGTATTTAGATTAGAAAGTTTTAACTTTAAAACATTTTTTAAACACTTCACAAAAAGAGGTTAACATCCACCTACCGTTCTCTTAAGACGTGGTTGGCGGTTCTGGATTTTGCTGAACTCCTCCACCTTGCCCTCATCCACATCCTCCTTTAGTTCCCAGGTTGCATCTTCATAAGGCAGGGAACACCACTTGACAAGGTAGTAAATAACAGGCTGCGGGGCAGAGAGAGTACACAGGCTCAGATAATTTATTAAATTGCTTTAATTGCTTTTTTTTTTTCTTTTTAAATAGAAATAAGACTCATTTAGTTCATTTTCACATATCAGTGCCCACCTGACGTCCTGCCCACCTCATAAATAAATAAACACGTAACTAAGCATGTTATCAATACTTAACAGAGACTTCAATTATGAACTGAAAGTGAAAGTGTCTGCTCCGTCCGGCATCCGCAGCAGGGATTTCACTTAAAATGTCCGGTGTTACCGGTAACACCGGTGGGAAGGATTCCTCACCATGGCATCCCTAGTCACATTTCAGAGCAATCAAGGAAGGAAGACTATCTTTTTTATTTCAATTTTATTGTATACAATACAATAAAACCCGGGAACCAACTCCAGGTCTTGACAGATGCCATGGTCAGGGGCATCGATGAACACTAGCACGCACGCATGTGTTTAGGGTGGGGGAAACCGGAGCACCTGGAGGAAACCCATGTACATATGGGGAGAACATGCAAACTCAACACAGAAGGGCGGTTTCTCTCAACATGTTTTAGAAACAAGGGATTATCCGCAAACCACATGACCACAGGAAGCCGACGCTTGCTGGGAAGACATCCATTTTACAGCACAAATCTTAGTCAATGTAATTTTATTAGACGCTATAAATGCCTGACCTTGTTGGATAACACAGTATAATGATGGTTTGTATTACATTTCTAGCTATGTATCTGACAGACTAACAGTAGAGTAACCGTGTTAAAAGCTAAAAGCTTTTTATTGGGCTTGGAAGTCTATGCTCACCTCTCCATTGTCCTTGTCGACACTGTGGGACTCATCCAGAATCCTGTCCACCTCCACGTAGTCTGGGTTGAATGGCTCCTCCTGCACAGAAACACATGGTCGTAAACGACAACTATAAAAAAAATTAAAACACCCGGGGCCAATAAAAAAAAATGCAACTGGAACAGAAATGTCTTAACCAAACTCAAGCAAGATTGATTACCCGATAAAAAACAACACTAGTGTTGTTACCACCACACACCTCCTGAATCTTTGCTCCCCTTACCTCCTGAAACAAGTTCCTCATCTGGGTGTATTTGGTCTTGAACCTCTTGAGCTTCTGATGGATCCGTTTATCTCTCTCCAGCTGCTCCAGTGTGGCCCATTCACAGTGCAGGTAGGAACTAAGAGGAGAGAAAGGGGATTCACTCATGACTTTCTCATGATCAATGAAGAACTCAAAGAAAGGCATTTTCCTTGTGATGAAAGGGACTTACTAGTTCTTGTATTTCACAAAGAATTCTTCAATGTTGCCATAGTGGCCTGGAGAAACCTTGAAATAGTGGGAGAATAAGTTATTCAATGAAAGACTTAAGAGTGTTCTTTAGTAATTAAAATGGAGAAGACCTACCTCCTTCTTGGTTAATCTCATTGACAAAACCTTGTCTACGATTGCGGCATCTTCTTCACTTGGGTTTTCCTGTATAAAGCCAAACATTTAACAAGACGGTCAAACCTTATATTTGCAGGTTTTACTTTCATTTTTATGCCCACATTTCAAACCATCATATGCACTTGCAAAAACCTAACTGCAACATTAGAGTCTGACTCTAGATCAGTTCATCACAAGTCAGCGTCATAACAAATAAAGCCAAAAAGGAGAACCACGCTGGTGAAACAGTATTCCCCCCTTACCACAAAGAACTGCATGCTGGGTTGACCGTCACCATCCAGTCCCAACTCCTGTTTCAGCTGCTGTCCCATCAGTTGAGCAGCAGTTGCTCCACTGATGGAGGCCACGGCCGCCGCAGTGGAGGTAACATCTACGTCCTCTTGTTCATCCTCATCATCTGTTATTTTGATGTCCAGATCCTCTGTGTACTTTTTCCTCTTCACCACCCGGTTCGAGCGCCTCTTCTGGCAGGACAGAGAGGTAGCAACAGCACCAAGTGATCATTCAATATGAACTTTTTGCCTTCCGTGGCGTCATATTATGATGAAATGAAGATGTCATTATTATAACGTGGTATAAAATTTGGTATTCTGAAATAATCATGGTACAAACTAAAAATGTTGTTTGCACTAATATGTCTGGGTATCAGGAATTTATCGTGAAACTAAATCAATGACCACCATACAAAGAATTCACATATCAATGTTGACTAGTTGGATGTCTAAAGAAGAAATTTTCTGTTTGTGCTGCCATGTTAAAAAAAATTATACTGCAAGCCCACTTTAAGAGAATCAAGTAACAAGGCATTCTGTGTCATTCAAAACCAAATTTCACACCTCAGTAGTTCTCTTCAGCATCGTTGAGCCAAAGATGAAAGTAAAACAGTGCTGAGTAAAAAGGATCATGTAATTTCCTTTTGCCTGGTTAAAGCCCTATATAAATAAACTTGAAAAATATATAGTTTAGGAACAGGTTTTAAAGTCAGCCTGTCGGTACTAGTGAATACACAGCCTTGGTTAAAACTTCAAATAAATATTGCATTACAACTATAGGAGTGCAGCTCAACACGCAAACCTGCTTTGAATTTAAGCATTGGACCAAATAGGTTAAGCCTAACCATTGTTGGCAAGACACCAATGCAATGCACAACCACATCAATGCATTTTCGATGTTTCCACCTGCATCTCCCGCTGTCAGGTTGTGATTGGATCAGCCAAGATGCATTTTAATGGCAGGTCTGAATGGGGTGTGCATGTATGAGCGAGAGAGAGTACCGTTGAAAAGTCGTCTTCTAGAGCTGCCGGCGAGGAGGGGCTCAGCTCCCCATCAGAATGGTCTGAAGATGCATTTCTCTTTCTTTTCTTTGCCCCTACAAGAGTAATGGTGCTATTGAATTGATGGAAAAAGATGGAAAAAGAGGGAAAATTAAAAATCACTTAAATTTCACAATTAGTGCCGAATGATAATCTTACACACAACCACACAATTTCCAAGGCTAGAGAAGAACTACTCCTCTTCACTTCAGACTGACTTACTTAGTTTTGACCTTGCTTTTGCTCTTGTTTGCGCCCCCCGGCGTCCCAGGGCCAGCGAGTCCTCCTGATGCTCCTCCTGCCGTCTTTGCCTTGCCCTTCTTATCAGCGGCAACTCCACCCTTGACCGCTGTAGCTCCAGCAATTGGACTTTTCTTCTTGCTGCCACCCCCAGAGGCCTTCTTCTTAGCAGTAGTCACCACCGTCACAGTACCCCCCAGCTCTGGGGAGGTCTGACTTGCAGGGAGCTCGTCCTGGTTCAGGACTCTGGGGAGGTTCTTTTCGCCACGTGCCTTGGCCCGGGCGATGGCTTCAGCAACAATGCGGTTCGCCTTCTCCTGCTTGCAGAGGGTCTCCACGCGGCGCACGGTCACTGGCTCGCCTCCAGCCTTTGCGATGCGGATGGCCTGGGAGGCTGTGGTGGTGGTAGCAGAGGAGCCAGCAGGGGAGGTGCTGATGACCTTCACCACAGAGACTGTGCCGCCAGCCGAGGAAGCCGAGCTTGTCTGGCAGGAAGCAGACGAAAGAACTCATATGAACAATATAAAAGTGTATATGTCAAGGGTCAAAGATGGTTTTGACTACCAAGTGTTAAACGTGAACCACTCTCTTAAGGTGCTTTCACAGATGAACTTATTATTCTTGTTATTATTCTTCTTCACCCTCGGATGGAGCGAGTGAGTGTGTTGATAACGTATCTATCATGCGCCAGTCACATGATAGAAACGTCATCAACACACACACTCTACTCGCTCGCTGTGAATTCACCTGTTCTATTCACACATACAGCTCCTTCGGGTAATGTCCGGATAATTTCAGGGTTGCAGTGCATGTGTGAAAGCAGCTTTAGTCAAGGAAAGGGTCATTCCTCTTTTGAGAGCCTACCTGTGGTTGCAGTAACATTTTGAGTGGCAGAGCAACTCTCTGTCCTCCTTGGCCCTGGGAGATTTGCACCATTTGAGGACTGCCAGCATTGCCTGCTCCTGACACTAGTTGGTACTGCAAAAGCAAGGACACAAACAAGACAGATATATAGGACACCTCGTAAACAACTATGCCATTGCTTTAGGTCCATAGAACAAAGTACAAAGTACAGAAATCATACTATACTGCGACTAACTTAATATACATTATATTCCTGTGATATTGGCACCAATAATTGAGTGGGGACATTCAAAAAAATTAACCCCCCCGCTGCACTAGGCATATTATTTATTTATAATTAAAAACAAAAGTTTCAAACAATAAAAGTTTCAATAAGCACGTATTTCAGTAGTTTATCAAAAAGCAAAAGGCTTAAGAATTTCAGTTCCAATTCCAACACAAATGCTGCTCACCTTGATTCCTCCCTGTTGGTTGGGCTGCTGCTGCACCTGGAGCTGAATGGTGAGCACTTTGGGCTGCCCCCCCGCCTGGCCTGCAGCACGCCCCTGGGTGAGGGTTGCAAGTTGGCCACCCTGGAGCACTAGTTTCCCCCCAGGCAGCTGACCTAGCACTAGCCTGGGCTGCTGCTCTCCTTGGGCTGTCTGAACCTGCTGGACATGATGCTGGGCGGTTCCAGCCACAGTCACTGCCTGAGCCTGGGCCGTGCCCGCCTGAGAAGGCTGCTGAAGGACCAGAGTTATCCGTTTGGCCTCACCCCCCTGGGAGAAGATATGTGAAAAAATATTTTTGAGAAAGTATGGTAGAGCCTTACTTAAATCTTTAGCTGATGAAACTAGACGATGACCCGGTCAGAAACCTGACCAATTCTATGGGCCTCACCTGTTGTGGTACAGTGGTCAGAGTGACACCTTGCGGTCTTCCCGGAGTGGCAGGGGAAGTGGGGGAGACCTGAGCCTGCATGGCTGGCTGGAGCTGCATTTGGATCTGTGTGTTCTGTCCTTGGGGTTGGATCTGGACTTGGCCTTGGGTTATCTGAGAATGAGCCGGGATCTGCACCTGCACTGGCTGGCTCTGCGTCTGCTGCACCTGCTGGGGCATGGAGGTCAGTAGAATCTGTTTCACCGGCCCGTTGGGAGACTGCACCAGCCTCTGTACCCCAACAGAACCCACCTTGACTTGAGCTTGACCTGGGCTGGCCTGGTTCAAAACTGTCCCTCCAGATAATATGGACATTCCGGGCCTGAGCGCAGTACCCGACAACAAGCGGATGACCTTCCCCCCAGTTGAGCCTGCGGCCCCCGATACTGTCTGCAGAACCTGGGCTTGACCTTGGGGGCCTTTAAGGATGACTATTTTTCCACCAGCCTGCTGAGTGATGGCTGCCAACTGCTGGGGAGTGATCTGGTGAGTAATCTGTGTGAGCTGCTGTGTTGTGGTCGTACTAGCTGAGGAACTGGAGACCGTGAGTGGCGAGCCTAACAAGACAGTGCCAGTGGTGGTGCCGATGGGCACGGTGCTCTGGATCTGGGCTTGTGCCTGGACCACAGAGGTTTCGATAGGGGCAGGGGCTGCAGCTATAGAAACAGTCTGAGTGAGGGCCACTGGAGGTGGCTGCTGTATAGGGACTGGAGCAGGGACAGGATCTGGGATTGTTGGGGCTTCCATATGCATATCAAGGCCAGAAGTGACGGTAAGCTCTGGGGTGGGCTCAGAGTCAGCAGGTGGGTCCACTTGGCCAAGAGCCAACTTGAGGGCCTCCTCCACAGGGTCTGATGAGCCCTGAGAGAAGGCGTCATCTGGAAGAGCATCCAGGTTGAACAACGGTGTGTCATCAAATAAGTCCATGATGGGATCTGCCATCGTGCCCCCTCCACTCAGGGAGATGGGCACAACCCAACAGACTCTCTGTGAGGGAAGCTTGACTGGCTCGGCTCTTCGGTTTTTCCAAACACCACAGCAAAAAACTGCAAATATGCAGAGGAAAGAGACAAAAGAAAATTAACCACCATGAAATTAAGAGTTAGGCCAAGATGCAGTGTAGTTAAATGTTAAATAAATTACCCAGTAGGATAAGGCCTGTTTCAGACCTTTGGAGGACTTAAGGTTTGTCTGTATCTTCCAATGGCATAGGCTGGGAGGCCTGTACTTGTGTATAAATTAACAGAGGACCAGTGCGAGAGGCGTGTTGAAGGGAATGCACAAATCCTGTCTCGTACACCACCACCACCTCTTTTTCCAACTTCTCCGTTTCTCGTCCTTGGGTGAGAATATGATAAATGTCCAAACGCAATGTTATTCCTTGAAGTTACGTCCCTAAAAACACAGGAATACGTCAATTAGTTGAACTAATAAAAATAAAGACACATGGAATACAGTGGCGAGAACTGACAGGGTAGCTTGCTCAACAGAATAATAACGCGAGGAGCATCGGTCCCGGTCTCGTCCGGGGATTTTGTTTACCAAGTAGGACTTGACACATCTAATCGCTCATGGGCATCTATTCCAGTTCAACATGGGATCAATAAAGTGCCTCAGTGCAAGTCATGAATGATCCTGGGACTGTTCGGTGAGTGGCAGCAGTTTACTGGCGGCACTGAGGAGGATGCTGGCAACAGCAGAGCTGCTCTGGTCATAGTGCAGTCTCCTCAGTTTCCTATATTTGACAGAGTGAGTTGTTGATAGACGTTTACTGTTGAATTGTAGGGTGTTTTTATTAACATTGCGATTTTTAAAATCTATTTTCTCATTTTGTACATTTTTTGTTTTATTGTATATTGCTAACGCTTCTATGTTTACGTACATTTTTAGGTCTGTTGCGTAATGCGAATTGTTTCCTATTTTTATTGTGATTAATGTATTGTTGTTGCCTATTGTTTTGATGTGAGCTGCTGTACCAGCGCGATTTCCCCTCCTGGGGATGAATAAAGTATCCACCTATCTCTCTAAACCTCTCGGTTAGCATTAGCTTAAGCATGCTAGCAATAAAAAAAACTACTGCAAACCCCACCTGGGCCTTAAACCGTTAAATTTGAATTACAAACGGTGGATGGGGATGTTTTGAGCGGATAGCGAGCTTTTCTGTCATTTACCGCTCGGACTCCCTCAGTCTCGTCCACAAACCGGACCAAACCACAGCAACGTGCCACAATAACCAACTGCCCGTCAACGGGTTTAGGCCGCGATGCTGTTTGGGAAGGTCCGCGTCTGTTTTTTTCCAGCGAAAAGACCTGCGAGTAGCCGTCCCATCCGCACCCCCCGACCCCTCTCGCGTATGTTTCAAGCTGCGAAATTTACCTTTGCGTCGACACACATGGCTTTCTCCGTCTCACAACACTGTACGGCTACAGGAAACGGCCAGCGCAGAGCAGGAACTAACTTGTTGCCTCAGAAAGCGTACGAAGCTCCGCCCCCTCCGGATGTCGCACGATGGCGATTGGTCGATGTTTTCGCGAACCGGCAGCATGCGGCAATCTCATTGGCTCTCGGGGGTGTCCGTCGCGTTCACAGTAACGCCGCTGGGCGGGACCTGGCTGATGGACGTAGTTGGGTTGAGGAGAGAACGAGTGCGGCCTAGCTCGGCAATTTGGCTCAGTGGTCCCTCAGCGGTGTTTTATCGCAGGCGCGCCGAGCAGTGCGTGTATACGGGCGCCCGTGAGAGGATCACCACATTCTGTTATTTTTTATTTTACAGAGATTATTCCTTCACGGTTGTTTTTAAAGCATATTTTATTCATAATATGACGTTTCTTTTTTTTTTTTATTCACCCCCACCACCCCCCCAATCAAGACGCTATGACCAAAGCGGTATAAATAAATAAACGAAGACAAGTGTTGCATAGTATTTGTTCAATAAACCCATTATATTATATTATGTACTGTACACAAATACTATTACGAACAGCTTTGTCAGCGTATCAGAAAATATCTCTGTTATATGACCGACTGTATTATTATTACCATGGCCACCTTGATCATTATGATGGGGCTTATGGAGCTTCTATAGCACAGTGTTGTTTGTTTAATTATTATTATTTTTTCTTAACATAAATTGATATCGATTTTAATAAGTGAAAGTGAATGTTGTCGAGACTTGATAGGAAAGTTGATTTTCTGCGATTCTAGACTAGTTTCTGTTCACTTCTCAGAAATAACAGATAATTGCTTACCCTGTTGTTTGATTCATAGATGCACTCAAAAAAATGGTGTGTAACTGTCATAAAACGTCATAAATAAAATTCTGTAGTATTTTGGTTGATCAAAATATATTTATATGGATTTTTCTTTTTACCTACCACCCTTAGTGATGATGGGTGTAAGAGCTCAATCAAACTCAAACTGTGCAGACTCCCAAAAGGTCCTG
>OMKR01001987.1:1081-16961 GCA_900302355.1 Cyttopsis rosea
GTGGCTGTGTGAGTGTGTGTGTGTTGCCGTGTGTGTCCTTTCATGAGGAGAGCATACTATCCCATAGAGAAAACATGCAGATTACACTCGGGCTGTGTTTTATTCTTGCTTTTCACAGTGTGTATGTGTGTGTGTGTGTACTGTATACTGTATACTTCTCTTATTGGAAGCAGGATGGGTGTTCTGAATACTAGCAGTCCGCAGAGTTGTGGGCTTTCCTCACTAAAGGGGTTGGGTTGCCAGTTCCAGGCACAAATGTGTCAATATCCTGCCTGAAAAATCCATTCAAAATCAGATCTGAAGTTTGGACTAAAACAGAAAAGAGCTGTGCACCCATGTACAGTCCATGTACAGTGCGTCGATGAGATTATAAGTTTAGAAAATAATTGAATGTAAGGGGGTGGTCATTGGAGTTATGTACATATATTTCTGCAACTTCCTCCAGGGGCGAGCAGGTTGTGACAAACATCAGAAGGGTTTCCTGATACGCCGCAAGATGAGTCACTCTTCTCGGAGACCACATTCAATTCCTCGAATTGTTACTAAGAGAGTAACACACACACGCACACACACACACGCACACACACAGCATCTTCTTAGCATGGTATTTACATTTTCATTCATGAGGAAGCTGACACCTGACCCATTCTACCAGCCGGGTGGATGTTTCACTCCAGTGATGCCAGTCTTCTTCTCATAAAAACACTGTCAACATCTGTTCACAAGCGTGACTCAAGACCTTTTTTTCACGATCTCTTAAATAGTTTAACCAAGAAACGCAAGTCTCTTTTGTTCAACTCATAGCAAGAGATTGGAACACACCTTGTGTAACGCAATCTTATCTGTGTGAAATGCGGCGATGATGACCTCAAGAAGGAACGGGTCAGATGGTGAAATGGACCCGGTTCCTTAGAAATACACTCTCCTTCAGCAGAAGCGTTTGGAAACAGGTTACTCCATGCAAAAAACTCCCCAAAAATTATTAAGACACCGCCAATTGTTGAATACTCGCCCTCCGCCTAAATGAAAACAAGGGTTGTCGCGTGGCTGTTACGGTTGGTTTGGGCCACACCGACACTATGACTATGGATCACTTCATTTTTTTTATCGTATCAAAAGCTACTTCCTGCACCTTCACGGCCACCTGCAATTAACCTCTAGTTTCGGTGCCGCAACTGCACTTGCTGCAAGTCAACAGGATATCACATCATAACCATAGAGGTTCTAAGAAATTAAAAATAATACTAATATTTTTTCTTCTTTTTTTTTCATCATTCTTTTAAAATTTTCATTATAATTTTGAAATACCATTTCCAAATTCCATTTCACGGATAAAAACATAAAAATTTAACAGATATATATATACATGTTTTTTAATGTGTGTGTGTGTGAACTAATGACTATTGTGATACAGCCCCTTTTACAGTTTGTATGTTTGTGAGTCAATCAAACCAGGAACAGAAGTTCTAATGATCCACGTAGTTCCACCCAAACCCGTTACAGGGTGTGTTACTGTGGGTCACTGTGGCTCAGGCTGACCGGTGAGATGGAGGTGAATGATGACTTATCTCACACTGCAGGGGAATATTGAAATAGTCATCATTAGCTGTTCCTCTGGTCCCAACAACACTGTTCTGCACTGGAAATAATGACTTCCTGTTTGAACTCACATTGACCATAATGGCACTGACACCCTAATATTAAGAGAAATGTGGAAGCATGTGCACGATGGTCAGACACCACACTGGTGAACTTTTGAACTGGTAAACTGGTAAACTGGTAGACTGTTGAAATGGTGAAGTGGTGAAGTGGTAGACTGGTAAACTGGTAGACTGGTAGACTGGTAAAAGACAACTGGTGAACGTTTGAACTGGTAAACTGGTACAAACTGGTAAACTGTTGAAATGGTGAAGTGGTGAAGTGGTAGACTGGTAAACTGGTAGACTGGTAGACTGGTAAACTGGTAGACTGGTAGACTGGTGAACCTTTGAACTGATAAACTGGCAAACTGGTAAACTGGTGAAGTGGTAGACTGGTGAACTGGTAGACTGGTGAACTTGTAGACTGGTAGACTGGTGAAGTTGTAGACTGGTGAAGTTGTAGACTGGTGAACTGGTATAGTGGTGAATTGGTAGACTGGTAAACTTGTAGACTGGTAAACTGGGAGACTGGTAGACTGATGAACTGGTAAACTGGTAAACATGTAGACTGGAAAGATGGTGACCTGGTAAAGCAGCAGGAAGCATCATGTCATGTGCCTCACTTTGAAAAGCTGAGGTGAGAAGAGAAATCCACACACTTTGTTTCCCAACAATGGAGGCAGTTTGGGAATGAGAGAATGAGAGAGCGGGGGGGGTAATGTAGTGATTCATAAATAGACAGTAAGAGGGAGGGAGGAAAGGAAGGAGAAAGCAAGAAAGAAAGAAAGAAAGAATGAGAGAGGGATAAATAGAGTGATTCATAAATAGAGGGAAGGAGAGAGGGAGAGGGAAACAGAGTGATTCATAAATAATGGAAGGAGAAAATGAGAGGGGGAGGGAGAAAGACACAAAGAAAGAATGAAAAAAGAGGACACATGCAGTCCATCCCGTCCGACCTGTGGCTTCACTCCTCTGCTCGGTGTCTTCTTCCATGGAAAGGCTCCCAACAGGAAAGATATCCAACACGTATCCTCAAAGTTCCATCTGTTCTTTCTGTTCTTTGTATTGTTCTCTCCATCCGTTGCCTAGCAAGGTTTTGGGCCTTCAGCTGAGTCCTGTTGGTTCCAGTGCAGTGAGTCAGTGCAGCAGCGATTACAATTGTTTTCCAAGGACTCGCGTGTTCACAAGTAAAGTCTGCGCTTTTCCACAGTAATAGTACATTACACAACACAACATGGGTATTTACCAACTCAGCTCAGAATTTCTCACGGAAAGTGTAATGTTGGCTCCTGTGAGGCTTTATTATTACCAAATATTAACTTTGGGATGGTGCTTGGGAAGGGGAACTTCTCATAGGGTAATGAAAGGAAAATCTCTGTTTTCAAATGAATAACTGTGGGTCATTTTAATGCATCAGTCGCAACGTCAGGCTGTATTAAAGGTGCAGTGTGTAGAATTTAGAGACCATTAGCGGTGAGGTTGCAGATTGCAACCAAATGAATTCTCCTCCATGGAGGATAATCTACGGTGGCCGCGATACTCGCGAAAAACCTGAAAGTCCTTCTCTAGAGCCAGTCTTTGGTTTGTCCGTTCTGGGCTACTGTAGCAACATGGCGGTGCAACATGGCGGCATCCGTGGAAGGGGCTCCAGCCCCCATGTACTGTACATATAAACGGCTCATTCTAAGGTAACAAAAACATGATTCTAATTTTCATGGGATTATACACTAAATAATACATTATGAATATTATATTCCATTTCTACCTGTTCCACTAGATGCCACTAAATTCTACACACTGCTACACTACACACTTTTTTTAATGAAAAAATGCCTGAAAAGATAGAAATACTGTGTCTAAATCATGTGACAAAGACCAATATCACAGCTCAGAAGATTCTGTGTCCAGAGATTTTGAAGCAAGTTGTTGTTCTCCTGTTCCAACTCATCTCTGGTATCAGCACCCATCTCCTCCAGTATCAGGTCCCATCTCCACCATTACCAGGTTCCATCTCCACCAGTATCAGCTCCCATCTCCACCAGTATCAGCTTCCATCTCCACCAGTACCAGGTCCCATCTCCACCAGTATCAGGTACTACCCAGCCCTGCAGATAGGCTTATTCTCTTGTGAGAATTTCTTGTGAGGCTTTCAGCAGACTTGAATTATTTCCATCATGTCTGCAGCAGCCAAACTTACGACAGTAGCAAATCTCTTCCTGATATTCCTTCCTGGAATCAGGGGACCGAGGATGGAGGGAATGCAAATCCCGGCACCTTTGGGACACACTAGTTTTCCATTTCCTGTTGATGTGACACTCCCTTTAATAGCCAGCTGTCCGTGGTTTACAGTTAAGGACGGTGACCAGCAAACAGCATTACCTACCGTCCTTTTCCTGAACGGTGGGTGTGTGAGCCGATCCGAACAAGACCCAAGGCCCCAATCCTGGCCCTCTACGTGACCTTTATGCAGGACCCCAAAGATCACCTGTGGTTTCTTTTTGTAGGCATTGAAGCTCGCCTTAAAGAAAAAGCTCAGGTCTTTTTCACTTTATTGCTTGTTGGGAGTGAACCCGAGTGATTTACATCAGAATTTCCTTAATTGACCCAGTACTGAGAGAATAGCTTCAGCTGACCACGCGTTGACGAAGAACGTGGTCGTGTGGTCCCATTATCGGCTGAAGCCATTCTCTCTCCCAGAAATCAAAAAATAAGGCTTAGGCTAAAAAATGCCAGAGTTTTCCTTTAATTCTGATCTTCATTAAGCTCTTTGCTGTTCTTGTTTTCTCCGAAACGGTCACCTTAACTTTACAATTGCACGACCACCTTCTTTGGCAAAGCGAGTGCCCCATTGTGCAGCAGTTAACTGAAGCTATTCTCTCAACACAGGATCAATCATAGTTTTGGAAATTTAATATATGGTCATTAAGAGCAACCTTTCTGCCATATCTCCATACCAATGGCCGCCACAGGAATCATATCACGACAATGACCATGACTGTATCGTGAGGGTCCAAGTGAGGTCGAATTAGGTTTGCAAATCTAAAGTCAATTGAAATACTAATTGCAATTATTACCAAAAAGGAGTCATCACGTGTAGGCAAAAACATTTTGTCCCTTTGAGGCATTGCCATTTTTTGGATGACATAATCGCTTTCCTCCCAGAAGATGCCTTCCCAGAAGATACGGAAAACTCTGTGGACAAAAGGTGTCCCCAGAGGTCTAAATTGTTGCAAAAATGTATGGGTTGAATTCAAAACATTGAGCAATTGCCCGAGGGAAAACCTTTGCAACATGCTCGTTACAAAAAAGAGCTTGTTATCTCAGGCGTTTTGGTTTCTTTGCTATTGCAGTCTGAAATGGCCTCTGTTACCCTGGCCGGGGGTATTCCAGGCTGAGGGTTTGGTGCGACTGGAGAGAGCTGTGTGCACCGGGAAACTGCTTTTGGAGTCAGTGTGTGGGCCGCTTGAGGTCGTTTGAGGCCATTCGAGGCCGTTTGAGGCGGCGTTTACAGCAGCAGACTGTTCCCCCCCTGCTCGCTGTGGTGAGTTTCCATGGAAGTGGTGGAAGCTGTTTCTGGAGTGCGCTGCAAGCCGTGTGGTTTCCACTGACGCGGGACCTGTGAGGCGTTGTCCGGGGAGGTCTCCATGGCAGCCGCTTGTTTTCACAGGGAAACTGACGAGGTTACGACACACACTTTTTAACTGCAGGGATTAAATTTTTTCAAATTTTGTTTTTATTGCTTGCTTGGGCTTGTGTGTGTGGCAAATACTCAGCCTGTTTGTTTTCTTTGGGAAAAAGACCAGCTATTTGTTTGCTCTCTGACTCTACAAATATTTGATGCAGATATAAGCTATGTGAGACATGTTCGCGGTTGTGATTTCTGATTTGATCATTTTGTTTTAATAAACGACGACATTTTGCAGGTGTAATAATTGTTATGTTTGTGGCACACCTGCCGTTTGAAACCCAATTATTTTCAGATAATAAATTTTCATATTTCATTTCCAGATGGGCCTGCAAGTGAGGACATGCCCGTTGTCCCCTCCAACCAAGGGGAGCAAAAGGGAACATTTAACACACACCCCTTCCAGAAACAAAACATTTACATACATAACACAGAATTCCCTGAATTTCACACGATCCCTCGATACTAAATATTGATCCTGTTCTGATATTAAATACTGATTATAAACCTGCACTGCTAGTTCTAACCAGCTTGGAAGAGAGCCTTTACTTCACTCTACTTTACTTTACTTTTACTCTGTGGCTTCATCTGAGGTTAAAAAATAACTTAAATATTTATAGTGCTGTCCTGGGCTGATGTGGTAATGTCCGTACCTACTACGCCAGCATTTCTGGGCGCAGAAAATGGACAGATAGATCTTGTGATCGAAAAAGGCAATAATTGATGCTTTCTTCATATAACCAATAGTCAGTCACATGCTTTGTTCATATAATCTATGCTCACAGAACTAGGAGGATCACGCTACCCTTGGAGTTACCTTGTTATTCTCCAGCTTATGAAGGCCGCACCACACTCCCTTCTTCCCCAGTTTGTGTGTAGATAAGACAATATGATGTTCGCACGCACCAGTCGTTTTAATTGCTGAAGTAAAACCAGGTGCATGAATTTTGAGACATCCAGAACATTCCTTTCTACTGCCTTTATTACTTCTCATGGTTCTCATGCAAAAAAAACAGTCATGGTAATGCTACAGGTATCTTGAGATGTTCACCTTGTGAACTGTGAACGCGCCCAAACTGTAACTGCTCATTATTTTTAATGAACACATCATGTATTATTGTATGAAGGACAAATCATAAAACTAGGGGCGTAGTCACAAGATGACGCCCCACTCTTTCTATGTATAAGAACTCCCTCTGGACAAATGTACGGAGAGAGAGAGACTACTGTTACAAAGTGTATCACTGTGTTACTCTCCTATTTTGAAAAATAAAGTACGTTCTAACTAACTCAACAAGGGTCTGTTTGTTCCCGATAGCAAGGGTTTATCTCACCGACCACAAAGTGGAATTTCCACGACAATTTGGATAACATCTGGATAACATCTTTTCAATCTTTTAGAACAAAAATCGTATATGATGTAAATTCACGCACTCCCTCTAGATAAGGTTGTTTTTTATTTTATTTTAGATAAAGATGTTCAGTGACTTCCTATCAGTTCAAACTGCTCTGTACCCATGCGTGTTACCCACAAATCATTCTTATCTGAGATAATTTAGTCTCAACATTTAGACTAAGAAAACTGTTTTGGTAGAATCCGTTCTAATATCACACATTCATTCAGTCTGTCAGAGACATCCACTGCTGTGCAAAAGTAACGGGCCAATTGCTTGCAGCGGTATTGCTGCTTGCAGGTTTCCGTGCAGTTCCCGTGCGGATTCTTCTATCCTTCTCTCCTTCCTTCCTCCCTCCCGTCCTTCCTTCCTTCCCTCCTTCCATCCTGCAGTGCCTGTTCCAAACATGCCTGTTTGAAATTCTTCCTTCTTCTTTGTGACGGGTTCCAAATTGCACAAAATTCGACACTGCACGTCCCCAGCAACACACCCGCCAAGTGTGAAGTAGATCGGATGAATGGTTGTCGAGATAATCGAAGGACACACACATACACACATACACACATACATACAGTACATACATATACAGAAAGAAAGAAAGACAGATTCCTTGCATTATTAGATAGATCATTATTATTATTATTATTGTTATTATTATTATTATAATAGTAAAAAGGTCATCAAATTGTAATTTGTACCCAACGAACGGTTTTGTTTTCAAAGCAGTGTGTGTCGTGCGTATCTTGCCAGATATCACACACCTTTCCTGTTCCCTCCATTTGATGCTGCACCAGGTCTCACCTCGGTGGTCTCACCTCGACGGGCCGTGCGCTCGAGATCATTTTCAGATTTTGACGATACGAGAGCGTTTGACGTTACATCGTCTCCATGGCAGCACGAGGCGCGCTCCAAATATCCCACACGAACGTACGGTGCCGACCACGGAGAGGGACGTTCTTCTGGTTCTTCTGGAACAAATCCTCTGATAAGACCTCACGTCGTGCCCAGACATTCATCTCTGAGACAAACTCTCCTCCTAAAGTGTTAAAATATGAAAACAACCCGAGGCCTCGTGGCTACAGCACCGCCCCTCGCGTGAGTGTGTGTATGTGTGTGTGTGTAATATCAGCTGTTATTTTCTGTGTGTTAGCACAGGCAGCTGTGGGAGATTTGTGGGTAGATTCCCCTGCTGGAGCGGTGTGGGTGGTAGTGTAGTGTGCAAACACAGGCACAATAATGATAATAATAATTATAATAACCTTAATTTGTATAGCACCTTTCATACACAACATGCAACTCAAAGTTCTTTACATTAATAGAAGGCGATCGAATAGCAGCAACAATAAAAGCTGTGCTTATGTGTTAAAAGGACACATTACACACACACACATTGCGTTCGGGGGCGACGACAACCGTTCACAGGAAGAAGATGTGTTATTGTTGCGTTTCCATGGTTACGCAGCAGTAATAGATGGGTAGAGCGCTCGCGTCAACGGGCTATGTTTAACAGTGCCGTTACGTCACATGACGTCCCTGACACAACAAGCGGCACACCCCATTCCAGTGTCCCACACACACGCACACGGACACGCAGATAAACACACACACACACACACACACACACGCAGACTATTATGTTATTGTCAATGAAGAAGAATGATATAATATACTGTGAAGGAGTCACAATTCCGAGAATGGCTTTATTTCAGTATTACACTATGTATGTCCTCTACACACATACAAATATATATATTTAAACCACATTGTTTGTACACCATAAACACACCATAAATACAGAGCAACTCGAACAAAAGGCCATTTTCCTGGATGGAGGCCAACAATGCAAGTTCCAGTTTGGATTCAACTGTCACAGGCGTGATGGTTGATTGTCTCATGTGTTTGTACTCCTTGTGATCGAACAAGGAGCCAAGATTTTCCTGTCTCCTTGTGTGAGTTATCTTTCATCAGTCATTCCTGTCATACTAATAATTTAGAGGCCACTTCCAGGCAAGAGTCACATGACAGACTTTGTTTGTCTGGTAGAAAGTATTATCTGGGGAGACTGAATAAAAGAAGAATATGAGAATACATTTCTAATTTATTTATTTATATATTTGTTTATTTATTTTTCTTTTTTCTATCACCGTGACATATTCCTCCGACATCATATAAATGCACCTGGAGAAATAAAATCATTCTGGTTCTGAAAAGAGGTCAAATATTATGAATGAAACAAATTAATTACCTCATTCATAATGGCTTGGTGGTTTTAGGAGCCTCAACTCTGTATTGCATTTTTATATCCGCGCTCAACCCTTTCGTGTATATTGGGATATTTCAGAATTTGTATTTTCCTGCAAAACGTCACAGTGTTTCACATCGGTTTCCACGAATAAACGGATCTTTGTGAATAATTTACCACACATCCCTGTGAATCTAAATAGAGAAGTGCTTGTTCTCAAAACACGCACTTCTCCTTTAGGATCAAACCATTCACAGCTTTTTTATTCATTTTTAATTACCTTTCTTGACCTTGAGCGGTAATTTCTGCGTGTCAGGCAACCACAAACTAAAGAGGACCAGCAACGTTGCACCAAAGGCCTGAACGTACATGTGATGCAGGTCTTTCCCAAAACCGGAGGAATGTTAAAACCTATTTCACAACATAGAGATGGTGTGAATCACCTTGGATCATTCATCAAAGGAGGGGTGGGGGTAGTTATCATCATAATAAGGGTTTTGAACCTCCAGCACCAAACAATCAGGTTCTTGAGAGGTCTGTCTAGTTTCCTCCTTATTCCTCAGCTTGAGCAAGGCACTGAAGACACCTGAATGCTCCCGATGAGCAGATTGGCGCCTTGCATGTCTGCCTCTGCCATTAGCATGTATATTTGTGGTATATTTTGTATTTTTAGTATATGCTGTGTGTTAAAAGTACATTTCTATGTTATTATTTGGTTCTTCTTTATTTTATGTTCTAATTTGAAGTATGGCGTTGGTATATTAGTCATTAATATGCTGTAAGCATAGTGAAAGTACAATGTGTGAAAGTATATTGAAACATTAACCAAACTTAAGCTGTACTTTAGTATAAAAGTGGGTTTTTTTAGTTGAATTTTTATACCGTATTTTATACTTAAAATTATTTATACCATACTATATAGTAAGTATACCTCCAGTAAGTATTTTTTCACTTGGGCGTGTAATAATGTGTCTGTGAATGTGAGGCTTAATCGCTTTTGCTGTCCCCTGGACTAGAAGAACTGGAAAGAGCGGTATTTCAAATTCTGTCTAATTAACCAGCACATGCCTGCTTCCCGGCAGGATTTGAACGGCTGCTTCATTGAGTCATTGAGTATCATTTCAGAGGCTGTGCTGGAGCAGCTCCCACTTCGCCTGCAGTATCAGATTTTGCAGGAGGACATCCAGCAGCAGCTGATCCAGCATTGTTTGCAGTTCCTGAAAGCAGGGCTCAAATTTGTATGTTCTCGCTCTCCTCCAACAACATGCTGGTTAGGATAATTGAAGACTTAATTGGGTTTGGATGTGTCTGAACCTGGGTCTCCCAGCCTTCTGTGCCCATAATTAACTGGGAAGGCCCCATGTGACCCTGACCAGGACAAAGTGGGTAGACAAGATCAGCTTGAGAATCGAAATCCACCAAGTACATTTTCATATTCAAGGAATTTGTTGTGGTGAGGATTGGTGCATTTCTGTACAGACAATAAGCATAAAGAAAGTAAAAATATACAGAATATACAACGTGTGATTCTATACATAGGATAAATTATTGGTATAGGTATATACAGTAGGTGGTGGATTGACACCTGCAGATCTCCATCACCAGCCGCACTAGGACTCCACCAGTATATGGAATAACTCAAGGTTATAACATATACAGTATAAACTTTGTTGTGTTCAATAGAGTCCTAACACCTAAACACTGAATAAATGTCACCTTTATTCAATCTGGACCCATCCTCCAGCCACATCTCAAACAGAACTAAAAATAAAATTGACACCACCTTTGTTGCCCTAAATTCCAAACATGAACGTGAAGAACCCCCATCTTGACGGAGCGCTCCAGTTAGACACTAGAGTCAATGATGTCATAGGCAGAGAAGACGCATGTGTACAGGCCAGGAACAGGGAGTGGATTCTGAAACAGTGCATCTCTGTGCCTGCGGGCGCAGGAGGAGCGTGCCCGTAGAAGACGCCGAGACTCCGAGAGGAGGGGATTTGCGGGCCACGATGACTCACTGGCTCTCACTGTGCCGATCCAACATCTGGCATCTGGAGCTCATTGACTAGGACGCTCCATGGCAACCAGCAGTTGTGGAATTGTAAACAAAAAGAAAAAAAGAAAAAGGGAACCAGGAAATAGGCCTTAGCTGTCTCCACACGAGAGAGTTCCTCTGAGGAGGAGACAAATAAAATGGCTAGACTGGAAGTGATCGGGCTGTGTGTATACAGGGCCTTGGACGGGAATGCAAGTCAAAGCTTTCTGCGATGTGAGCCAGCCAGGCCACGAAATCGGGGAGACAGTAGAGGCATAATTCAGCAGGATTTGTGGGTGCTTTCCTAAAAGTACCAGCTGTTTCAACTCTTGCATGGTGATCCAAACCATTGCTAAAGTTGCCAAACATGCTTAGACATTCCTCGAGCTATATTTGAAAAGTTCATTCTGATATGTTTAGACTTGAACAAGTGTCCAGTGCTACTGTAATTTGAGTTATTTATTGGTGTTATATTCGATACTGAGGTTCTTATCTTTAGTCTCATATGCAACGCTGATATGGAAGGTTGGCAGAACCTATAATAGCTGCCAAGAAATTACAAAGAACAAAGATTTTACTGTTCCATTCCAAAGAACTGCTCCCCGCTCGTCCAGATTGGGCCAATTAAAGAGCCATATACCACCATGATTGAAGTTGTCGTTGCACAAATGTGTGTTATATGAGTTATACGGGGTGAGAAAGTAGTGCTGACGCAATGTTTTTGACAGATAACCACTGCTATGATTCCCCAGAACTCTGGAGTTCCATCAAATCTTATGACCTAATGCCAGAGCAATCGGCAAAGCGGTTAGAACGTCTATGTTTAGCCGTTCTAAATGACTTTCAAACAACAAATATAAACAAAACGTTACTAAACAACCCACACGCAAACGCACACCTCATTGCAAAATGCCAAATATCGCAACACCAACTTCCTGCGGCTTGCGGACGACATCCCCTCTGCTCCATCCCTAATGTTCTTCCAAAGGCTAGAACCCAGTCTACAGTATGCCTTAGCCCCTGGTTCCACCCCAGGTCTCTAAACCCTCCAAACACTCTGCGCTGAGCCCCCTTCTGTGTGTGGAAACAGTTAAGTGCAGTGGAAGCAGGCCGCGGGCGTCCCTTCCCGTAAATGTGTTGGACGCGCAGGTTCCAGTTCATCTATCATCTTAGCAGTTTTCAGAAAATAAATACGCAGTTTCTGGATGTGGAAACTCCGAGGAAGGTGACATACACGAAAACGGGTGGGCGACCTGCACTTTGGTGGCTTGTCTGATAGTATTCTCAGGGCTAATGTGGCTACCTCGGCGTAATTCAGTTGATAGATTGGATCTCACGCACACACACACTCACACACACACACATCTAGTCTCGCACACACATGCGTGAAAAATGATACTTTTCTACTTAAATGAGACATGGATAGTAAATTTGTATTGCATTACATCCATAATTCAGTTCATCCTTTAAGAGAGGAAAATGCTTCCGTGCCAAAATAAAAAACCTCTTTACTATGTGATGCATAAGTAATGTGTGCTTCCTCACAGGTATATTCCTATTTATGGCTTGAGTTTCCCTCCTGGGGATCAATAAAGTGTGATCTTATGTGTGGCTTTATGCTGTTCCCCAATTAACACATTTGGCTCATTGTTTGAATTCAATATTTTTTCAAAGATTCTTTTACTTTGGTACTTGGCGATTATATGTTCAGTGATGTCCCCTATGTGACAAGGGGTTCTGGGAATCTGAATTTGCCAAAGAATGAAGAGAAAGAATAAAGCTCCATAGCCTGTGTAAATAATCCTTTCCCACAACAAAACGACTCAGCAAAATATATTTCATAGAAAAATAGTAGTCTTTATTATAAATTACAGAAATATTCATAGAAATATAAATAAGTGCAAAGTTTTATCAGTCAGTTTGCTTTGTCCAACTGGTCAAATACCTTCAACCATGTACAGCCAGTGCCTGGCACGGCTTTATCTTTATAAAAGACGGGACATAAAAAGACAGAGATCACATTTCATTTACGCTAATGTAAACATTGTCTTGTCTTAAGATAAGAGTGTAAAATATTATGAACCTTAAAGCCTCTCCTTGTTAGAGGAAAGAAGATTCTAGTTCTTATACATTCATTTGTAAGCAATACGTGTTCTGCTTGTGCCAAGAATATTACCACTTTTTTCAGTGCCTAACCATACAAGGCACACAATACAAGTTTCTGATAATATGATATGATGCTCAGTCAATCTGAAGGAAAGACACTGTTGTTCTACCAACAAACTTTGGAGGCAAGTTTGGCATAAAATCTTCAACGTAACACACATCTCCATGCCATTTTGTCTACAAGGCTTCTATTAGGCATATATGTCACTTTACTTTCCATAACTTATCATAGTAGGCACACTTGTATAACACCACCTAATCCAAGCATTGGTCATTTTGAACATTTCCTTTTGGTGAATTTCTAGGTGTTTGTCCGGCCGGGTCTTTGGAATCACAGCAACGGTGTTTAATTCTTCCAGGATTTAATTTGGTTATGTCCATGACCACCGGCCCAGTCATAAGAACCCAGAAAAAGTCAGCGGAATCCAGGCCAGTCATAATAACCCGTCCTGTTTCAATGGATGATGTGCGTGCTCGTCAGTACCAGGGCACTGTGGTTAGCAGCAGAAAGAAGTCATGCGTCATCGGAGCCCAGACAGCTGACACCGAGCCTACCTCAAGTTTGCAGGAAGTTCTGTCATACAACAACCAACAGGAGGCTAATGGGGTTGCTAGCTGCACACTCTTTATTTCAGCCACTCTTAGTGCTTTATGTCTTGTAAGGATCAATGGCTGCCTATAGCCAGCTTATCTTGAACAGCAATAGCCCTAACCTCTCTGAACACCTCTGACCTGTTTCTAGAGTTGGAAAACACTCAACATCTAGACTCAGTTGTTGCCATGGCCCAGCCTGCTCTCCCTGCTTCATCGGCAGCTTTGTATCTTCCCCAGTTGATAGGAAGAGTTCCACTATGGCATGTTTAAGCATCTCTGCTTTGACAGAGCACCAGTCCAGGGTCTCTAGATGGGAGCATCATACTCCTGGAGGAACTCCTTCAGAGGGTGAGGGAGTTGGTCTCTTTTGGTGGATATGTCCAGATGCCCGTTGACCGTTTTCCTACATAGGTGCTGGAGGGTGGACAAACTGGAAGACAGCGGCTTTATAAGTTCCAGAGGGACCTTCTCCCCGCCAGAGTAAATGTAGTAGACCTGTCCATTGCGAGTGTTCCCAACAGAGAAGGATCCTTTGCTCTGGGGCATGTAGTAATGCACCAGCTTGAGGACGCAGTCAAAGTGGGGAACAGACTGAATGCTCTTAGGTTCCGTCTGCAGGAAGAATGAGCCCGAGTCGCACTGGATGCGCAGGTTCTTGGTGCCCGACACCGTCTTCACGCTGAGGGTGAAGAAGTGGCAGTTGTCTGAGCTGTCCCGAATGAGGAACGTCCCGATGGCCTCGGAGGAAAGCATGACGTTGGCCTCCTTCCCACTGATGGGGCCCCAGTAGAAGCCGCTTTCCTGAAGTTTGTGGATGGTGGTGAGGACCATCTGGTACTGCACTTTGGAGCTGAAGGTCTTGTAACGGTGAGGCAGCCGCATGCTGGCGTCAAAGGGGCTGCTGCTCATTGCGGAGTTTAACTTGCTGTACGTTACCATGGCGCTGTGCCCGCGCTGTGGACTGCCTGGTGACCACTGGGCACCACAGACAAGAGACGAGGAGATGGGGGTCAACCACGGGTTCAGAAGTCCCAGGGGGGAGAGCAAGTCCAGGTCAGCCAACGCAAGGTCTGAAAGGTCTGCTCTTAAGACACCTGAATGACAAAAGCAGGGAGGAGAATTAGATCACTGCATGGAATACTTAACACATGTGATTTGAATCATAAAACCGAATATGACCTAGAAAGCAGAGAGGTCGACTAGGGAAAGAACTTTGGTCTGTGGCCTCAGGAGACTTGTGGAAACAGTGATGTCCTTGAAACAAGAACCAACTCTGTTTCCTGAAAGTATCTTATAAATAACCTTCCATATGGCTATAAAGTTGTTGTTTTTCCTGCCATTATTCTCACTAGTTATAGCACCATTATAGTAATAATAATAATAATACTAAAAAAATAAATAATAATAATAATCTTTATTTGTATAGCACCTTTCATACACAACACGGGACCTCACATGAATAGAAGGTGAACAAGCAAAATGCATTTAATAAAAATAAGTCAATATGATATTAGAATATAATTCAGAATATTATAATGTTATGACAAAAAAAAATCCATTACGTAATTGCGTGACTCCCGTTAATTTACCGAAAACTGTTCTAATCTACAACCAGGGTCAGTTCCAGTAAAGACACGGTGAGGCTCCTTGCGCAACCAGACTGTAGTCCAAAAGTAGTAATAAATAATAAGAATAAGACTTTTATTATTTTTTTTTTTTAACAATAATAGTAGAAAGGTAGTTGATTCTAATAACAGAAGATAACACATCGTCTGAGTATTATAAAAAAAATTTGATAAACAATAAAAAAAAAACGGTTCTTACCTATTCTGGTCTTAACTCCAAATGATATATCCACTGGGTGGGTTGGAGGCTTGTGTCCTGGGAGATGTATAATAGATAGATATTCTATAGAAATGATATAGATGTTATAGAGGTGTTTTCCTCTCCACTGTTCTCCACAGTTGTTTCTTGCCTCCTGTTCTAAACCCAGACATTATATACTGTGTCTGACCGGCTGCTGACTGTAAGTGAAGCCACTGCCTTCGCGTGTGTGTGTGTGTGTGTGTGTGCGTGCGTGCCCGTGTGGTTAAGCCACGCCCTCAAATGTGTATGTGGTTAGGC
>OMKR01002005.1:8915-21200 GCA_900302355.1 Cyttopsis rosea
TAATGAAGGGTCACCATGAATAGTGATGAACGGATGCATGCAGCCCACGGCCGCTCGAGGACCACATCAGCTGATTTCCTCCCGTATTTTCAGTGGCATCAGCAGAAACATAAGACAAGTCTACGGGTCCCCGGGGTGCAGTCGCTCCACATTAATATTCATCAGGGCCCCGCCGCATTCAGAGCCGGCTACGGGGATGGATTGGATTACCAAAGTAATACGCTGACAGAAAAGCCAACATCCCCGCTATTAAGGTGGGACAAGGAAGGAGCCCTTGGCCCTGCAGCGCCGCACCTGGAGAAGGTGTTCAATCAGGGGGATTGGATCTGAGGTGACAGGGATGGAAAAGAAGGATAAATGGGTGGATGGAGCGATGGAGGAGGAAGGGGGATGGGGGTGCGGGGGGGCATAACGAACATTAGCTCCTTCTCTCCCTACACACACACCACGACAGAAATTATATTCAAGGACAAAATGACGGTTATGGCACTTTAACCTTTACAGTTTACCTCTTTAAGATGTCAGGACATGGTCCTGTTAACCGCCACTAAAATGTCAGGCGGCTAATAGGCGGCTGATAAATTGTTAATAACAGGAAGCCTATTCCTCCGCTGGAAAGCCTCCCGTTACGTGATAGGAGAGGAAACACTGCCGTGTTATTGTCACACAGCCTGGCGTTCTAGAAGGAATCTCAGTTCAGTCGTGATTTATTTAACGGAGGGTCTGCATGATGACCACATGTTTCACCGATGAGTCACCGTCGAACAGCACAACAGCTTTCGAGACCGACTCTGTCATCATCTGAGAGAAATTACCGAGAAATGGAGAGAGAGAGAAAGAGAGAGAGAGAGAGAGAGAGAGAGAGAGAGAGAGAAAAAAAAATCCCAGCCCATATGTGTGGAGCAGCTCTAATAAATGCGGGACAGAAATTTGGCAACGAAATAAGACATCTGTTTGCGCTGTGAATGGGGTCACCAGCCAACCAGTCAGTCATTAACTGTCATGTGACTGAAGTGACGCGCTCGCATATCCAGGGCTGAGGGTGAGGGGCGCGGTCGATGGAGGAGGAATTAATGCTCGTCTAGCCTCGGAAGGAGGATAATAACTCTGGTATTATTTTAGTAATATCTCCTGCCTCCAGCACATTACTACTTCTACTTAATAATGTTAGATTTGAAAAGTCTTTCCTCATCGTAATGGAGTATCCATTCCTGGAGTATATTCATTCATTGACGTAGCATCAGGCGAAAAGGCAGGGAACTCTTATCGCCCCCCCCCACCTGCACCTGAAATAATAATGAGGTAACGGCTATTGAATAATGGTGCGGTCGAGAGAAAACACTTTCAGGAAAAGGGACCTTTGTGAGGCCGTCCATTAAGCCCGACCGGCTTCAGCATAAATGATAATAAAGCTGCACTGAAAGGCTCCAACTTCACATGCACCTATGCATACGCAACCACAAAGCATACCCTTTGAAGACAACTTTAATTTAATTAAAAATAAAGGTTAAATAGGTGCACGGAGGCATGCAAAGGAGCTTGAGAGGGATTTGTGTCCATAGTGTTCTTGCTTGGTACTATATAGAAACTCATTTCCTCCCGCCTTTACAAGTCCCAGGTTACCATGACAACGCACAATTATTTACTCTGTCTTCCGCAGCTGCGGCGTGCAGACCATCGTGCTCGATCCTAATTTGGAGGCCTCCGTTTAACAAGCCAGAGGTGATGTCTTTGGACTAATTCCTCAACTCCTCATAACTTATAAGGATGGACTTCATGCGACTGTGGGTGTTTTATGAAGTATTTTTTCCGGGTGGGGGGGGGCAGGCTAAATACAATTGTGGGCCTCGGAGGCTTAAATGCACATCGCCAGGACACCTCCCCCACCGCCACCCTGTTGTCAACACAGCACATCACTTCCCTCCACACCACACCGTCTGTCTGTTGGCGCCACTCACTCCTGGAGCCCTTCCAAAGCATCTAAGCTGACAGGATGCCTTTCAGAGCCTACACATACATATGCATGCAGACAAGCTTGCGGAGACACACACACATATACAAGCAAACAATACAAACACACATGCAAACACACAGGGCAAATACTAGATGGACTTATTTTCAGTCACACACAAACACAGAAACTCAAATAGAAACATACATAACATGCATTCCCATGAGCAGTGGCAAACATACACACACACATGCACATGCAGATTTACAGGCATGCACCTGTCGAGTTTTCAAACACGCTAACACGCACACACACTTGTGTTTCCACCTCAGTCTCATTGAGGGGTCTACACACTAAGTGCAGGAGCTCGCACACACCGGTCAGTGAGATTACCGTCCTGTTATTTGACACCGAGGCACAGGTTTTAGTTGGCCGGCCAACCCGTCGACAGGAAACTCTACTTTGCGATTGGGCGAGGTGTGTCGGGACGATATCGGGATTAGAGCAAAAGTGTATCCTCACCTTCGCCATTTGAGCTTGGACGCCGTTGGTCTTCAGGGCAGCCACGGCCTTCTGCGCCGCAGTGGGGCTGTCAAAGTCCACAAAGCCATAACCTGAGGGACCAGGCAGCACAGTCAGGACAGTATTCTATAGCCCGCACACATAATGGGAGGGTGAAAGGGACTCTCTGGGCCATGGTGGATTCCATGTGATGTTATGGATATAGAGTGTATTTGTACTTGTGTATGCAAATGTGTGCAAATCTATCTCAATTGTTTGTGCATTGGTCTATGTGTGTGTGTGTGTCGGGGTGGTGAGTGGGGAGGGGGTAAGTGGATACAAGAAAGTGCTGAGGCCGCAGATAGCAGTGTTGACATTCATGGCTCAGGTTGGTTCTTTGTCCTCAGGGGGTACAAACAGGGTTGACCAATAGTCCCCAGTCTCTAGTTTGGCTGCTATATTTAACCACTGTGATCTCATTGATGGCCAATGTGCTAGTGCTCTCACACAGCGTATCAAGTGAAAAAAGAATCCGATTGCAATTTAAAGCGCCCTCCATTTTGACGAAGTATTCTGAAGTGAAATTTGAAGTTACTTTTTTTGGCTGGCCATACTTGAGTAAGGTAAACGGCAACTAAATTTTAATGCCATCTCTAGGTGTTACTTAGAATTCACTTAGAGCTTTACAAGGTCCCGAACAGTGGCCCCCTTTCAGGCAGAACTGTCAATTAACTGGCTTCTACATAATCCAAAACAGTGAAAAGGCATTCTTGTAATCCCATCACTACTAGATAGAATCATTAAGTCCTGCTTTAGTTAGGTAGACAGTCTCCGGGGACTGGACCAAAGCCAAAAGTGCCACTCAGCGGCAGAAGGAGGAGCCAAGAACCTGTCAGTCATTTCCAGGATCCTCCCACAGCAGTGACAGGCAAAAGGCTGGGGGCTTAAAATAACATGATGTGGGTGGCAGCCTCTTCCCTGCCTGCCTGTCTGTTTGCTCCTTGACTTTCCCAGCCTTCGTGAGACAAGCTCATAGCTGATGAATGACTTCAGCGAGGCAGTGCCCGTCTCATTTTCACCAAACTGTCAAACCCTCTGCCTGAATCACAAACCTGCGCCAAGCTCCGCCATACATACATTTTTCATATAGTCTATTTCATATATAGCTATTAGAATAATTCGGTGTCATATTAAAAATCTGGATGTATAATGAATTCAGCATGTGTGAAAGTAATATTCTGGAGTGCAGTCAGAGGCTGTAATATCAATACTAGTGCGTGTTCATGTCTTATGTTGCATTTGAGGATTAAATGAAGGTCTGCGATGCACAGGGGGAAACCGCTCCTACACACCTTTACATTTGTTTGTAGTCTTGTCCAGGATGGCCTTTGTTGATACAATTTTGCCATACCTAGGAGAGGAGCAGAAAGGGAGTTCTTGTTAGTTCGGATTATCAGCCAGACAGAGGCAGCCTGTTCTAAAAGACACAAAGAAGGAGGCTTGTGCAAGAATTTATGACTTCACTGTAAAAGTATGAGAAACAGGAAGTGGTTTCCATGTGGAGCTGAAAATCTCCACCAGAGTGAGTTACAAAGGCCTTTAAACGCTTGTATTAAGATGTGGACCTACAAACAGGGAACACAAATACATAATAGTAGTAATCAATTCAGTTTGATTTTGAACGTTTACTGTGAAGGTTTTTCTAAACGTGATATATTTCCAACGGCACAATGACCAAAAAAAAGACGCTCCAAAGCTGCAAAGCGACACCCGATGACATTTCCCAGTTATCATGCGTTCCAGCAGCTCAGCGGTACACTGCTGCTGTCAGAGCTGTCAAATGACTACTGTGCTGACCTCTACACATCATGACACTGCTTTTTCACCACAAAGTTTGAGTGGTAATCCGTAATATTAGTTTGTTAAAGGTACAATATCTAACTTTTCCACATTCAAATTTCTAAAAACCACTAGACCTATGTTATATATTTTGTTGGGTTGTGTACTTTACATTATTCCAAACCTTTCCCACAATTTTCAAACCCAGAGAAATCCCTAATTTTAATGTTGGTAACGGAGCGTTTCATTACATTTACCCCCTCTACTGCTAGAGCTTCAACACCGGGGAACACCGGATGTTACATCAGAGGACTCCACGTAACTTTTTTTTCAAAACCTTTTTTCTACTCCACTATTGTTTGTATTGCTCTACTATTGCTCTACTAGCTATTGTTTGATGGAGCACGATTATTTATTGCCGTTTGCTGCGCGTTCTGTCGCAGAAGCAGTCCCCGTAAAGCGCACACGTGACAACAACTCCCATGATCCCACGCTACTTCTGACATCATCAGACTCCATCCTTGTTTGTTGTTGTTCTGATTGAGAGACCCCTAGCGGCAGAAATTACATATTGTACCTTTAAGGAATCCAATATTTAATATGATGTTGAAAAAACGCTGCAGTTTCGAATGGAATTCTGGTACTTGTAGTGTAATCTACCCAACACAGACGATCGTATGGATTTCCACTTTAAGCTTGTTCATCCAAAATAAAGAGAAAATATATCATTGAGTCCAATGATTGGTCACTTACTGGTTAAAATACTGAACACAAAACAATGCACCCCAATAAAGCAAGTGAAGCCCCTCTGTAGAGATACTGTACATAACACAGGAGAAAAAGAAGACTTTTGTATGAAAATATATGGCCACTTGTCTGAGGACTACAAACCTTCAGCCCTGAAAGATGTGATGTCCTGCATACTGCTGCATGCGATGGAGTCTAATGGTGACATTGAATTGAATAATAGGAATCGGTTTAAAGGAACAACTCAGAATTCTAGATGTTCATCCTTATTGTCTTCCTAACAATGAAGTTGTTGGGAACTGAATACAAATAAATATGAATCAATCCATCACAGGGAATGAGGCATCAATCACCCAGTTGTAATTGAAGTGAAGAGGGACAAATCCAAGATAGAGCGGAGTGATATGATCTGAAATCAAAATCTGAAATTTTCACACATTTAACTCAATTATATAAAATCTATAAAAAATAATGTATTTATATTATGACTTTTATGACTTCTCTTTGTGCAGTATCTTGCTTATAGAAGGCAAACAATGCAGCTTGCAAAACAATGCATCCCCCAGCCTGTTCTGATGGACCGGGATCCGGTCTTGGCGCTCATGATGCCTGGCATGCTGCATTTGTTTTGAGGGAAGTATTAAGGATGGACCAGGTGAAGTACTGTATGTGACGGAATACGAGATCTGGCCATTGTCGTTTTTAAAGGGGGAAAGTTCACGACCACACACGATGGGGAAGCTTTTACCAAACATACTAACATGTTTAACATATTTTCTTGCTCGTCAGTATGTAGCACACAAGATTTTTTATTTTATTTTATTCATATTCAGGACTACTGCTCTGCCGGTTCTGCGGAGCTGCACTAGATGCTTCAGTTGGTTCTACTGAGGGACTTTCTCTCCTTGCCTTCTTGGCATCCTCTGTAGCAGTTTCACATTCAAGTGTCAACTTCATAAAAGCAACCACGGCTTGATTAATTAGATTTTGTGCAGTTCAAAGTCCAACATTGCTTTGCAACAGATGCACTAAAGTCTCCCTGCTATCCGTTATGCTGCACTCTTCCCCGGAGTGGAATGTTATTATCATTATGATTATTATTGTTGGTATTATTTGAGTTTTATTTAATCAGCTGGTCTCGTAGAGACTAAGAGCTCTTTCTCAAGAGGTCAATTTGTAAATATTAAATCACAAAAAATACAGCCCAGTCACGTTACAGAATCAATATTCACACAGCAGACACACGACAGACTACTAGAAGAGCTCAAGTGTTATGATATCGGCAGTTAAAACTATGAAATCATTCAGAGGAATGAGTGGCACTAATTTAACGTTTCTTTGCATTATATTCCAGTAATATACCAGCAATCATATTTCTAGTACAATTCCAAAATGATCTCCATCGACAACTAGGAGTAAAAAATAAGGATGAATTAAAAATTCTGAGCCATCGCTTTAACAATATCTTCAAACATCTGGGTGAATCAAGCTACATGAAAATGGTTTTCAAATGATTTTTAATTGTCCATCTTGCTCTATGCCTGTTTTGTGTCTTTGTGTTTGAGCGAAATCAGAATCTAGCCACTCTGTATTTGCAGCTCAGCGGGAATGACCTTATGCTGTGCTCCACTGGGTTAATAGCCTGGAGGATGAAGAGTTTGCACTAATTGACTCCAAATTAATCAATCATGGGAATCACCACGGTGTCAGCTTCAGCCGTCCAATAAATGCTCTTCGAATCTCCAAGCCTGGACTACACATGGTCCAGGGATGTGAAATGGAAAGTAAGAGGTTAAAAAGGCAGGGGATTTCACCAGACCCCGAGGTCTAGCACATGGAGTGGTCCATCTGTGTGAATGGACACTGCTGAACTCCCACTGGATTATCCATTCTCATAGGGGGTTAGTTCTCACACCGCAAGGCAAAGCCAAAAAATGTCTATACTGAAAAATACTTTTTAGATGCATTTCCAGGAGAGGTTAAGAATCTATTTATGATAACAGTCATATGGAATTATACATAATTTTGACATATACCATGACTTTTTGCTTTCAAAATTGCTAGTTATGAAACCAATTTTCTAATCATAAATACTATAGAACCTATACTACAAAACTAGGCATTGCTATATGACCATGTCTTGATTTCCTCATGCCATGCCATGACAGTAAGTGAAAATATGAAATTATTCCCTGACCTCAATGCATAGTAAAAATAACGATCAGAATATAAAATATAATTCACAGAAAAAAAACATATTTTGAAACATACAGTTTATTTTCTCCTAAAATTGAGAGTGTTGTATCTTATGTATTCTCCATCACTCCCCATAACATACTATCACCCTGTCACAGGGCTGCATGCATGCTGCCCTCTTTAAGATCCAATACCTTATTGCAACACCAGCTTAGTTGTAAGGAATCGAGAACCAATAAAACAAGGACATCGAGCATAAAATCCAAGGGGTGGGTGTGTGCATCCAGCATCCATGTGATACTATGATACCCATAACAGGCTAAAATCCATGTAGTGGCAAAAACATTATTGAGAGGGTGAGCACACTTCCCATCTCTGCAGCAGCCCCTGCCTGGACACCCCAAACGTTTTGAGCTGTCGTAGAAAGCCGTGTTTGGCTGGCTTCTTCAACAATGGAGTTTGAGTTGCCGCCCCATTTCAGAGAAGGACATTGTTGTTCCAAGGAACTTACAGCTGTGCAGCCTCGGTACCTCCTGCCCGTTGATTGTCAGAGGCCAGAGAGCCCCCCCCCCTTCAAAAGAGGTTCAGCTCTGGGTTGTTAAGACAGCAGCGTCGAAGCAGAGAAGACAACCCGTTTCTGTCGGCTGATTAATTGTTACATGAGATCAGCCCTCATGCTTAAATCACCATGGTTGTCGACTCTGACAGAGAGGCGGGGGGGCACAGTATATTCCAATTTCACCTTCTGACCTTTGCCTTTATCTCATTTCTGTTCCTCCACTTTCTCCATCTTTATTAATTCCTCACCACCATTTATGGCCATTGTTCTGTAGAGCAGTCTGGGAAGAGAGTCTGTTTTTCTTTCCAGATATACACCTCAAGCCCTTTTTTGGACAATCTATATTTGTCTGGCTTCTTCGTAAAATTATGATCACATTTGCTCCCTGAGGGTTTGTTCTAATAGCCAGCTCCCTGTGTCCCTTCTTTTGCCAGACGGCTGCAATATTGTCCATGGTCAATGCCTCAAAACCTCTTATGTAACATCACCTCACCTGTGAGCAAGTCACTGACTTCAAGGAATTAAGCATGATAACAGCATGCAGGGCAGGATGTACCCTGCGGTCAAATAGGGGGGGTATTTTGGTGAGGGATCAGGCTTAATAGAACATAGGGTAAAAGTGCATGAACTTATGACCTTCCCTTCATCTGAACTCTAATCCCAAATCTTACATTAAAACAGGGGCTTTGCTGTGAAAACACGATTGGAATTGTCAATGAAGACCATGCATTAACCTTTTAATTAACCAATTTTAATAAATAATTCACTTGTGTAGTTATTTTGAGCAGTAGTACATTCTAAAAGATTTTACAATCTAAGATTCCATATCTTTAAATAACTAGGATTTAAATAAATAACTTAAACAATAACTTAATCTCATTAAAACCATATCCAAGCACTAGAATTCGACCCCTCAATAATCTCAGACTCATGTTAGAATGAGTTTGCAAGCGTGGCGCACAATTCTATGCCATAAAACACAGATCCAAGCCTGTTTTTGTGTCTTTCTTTCCTCCTGTTTTGTGGACCAGGGACAAAAATTAAACCAACTATTGTTTTAAACATAGCCCATCATGTAACTCTCATTGACCATATTACATCAATCTGAAAGGGTTTCACTGTGATTTAAAAATAACCAAAATGTGAAAAACCGAGCAAAACATTAGCACTGTCTCTATCACCATCGATCAATCATGCAAATGTATCCATCAAACACTCCAAAAGGATTGAATGATGTCACTGCTATGAGCATTTTAAAATGCTATAGTGTGCAGAACATTCAGGAAGCTTTGGAAAATGGTCCAAACCCCCATTGTGGAGCAGAGTTTGGTGGGTCTGAGACTTGGAGGGCAGGAGTCACCGGGGTGGGTTGTCTTCTCCGTTTGAACTCCAACCATTGATGTGTGGTATCTAGGATCGTTTCTCCTTTCATATCCCTGCGAAATATCTTTGGAAGCTGTGTCATTGCGAGCTGCGTCTTTGATGATCATCTTTGTTGATCGGATTGCGAAAGACGCATTTTAATGCCAGGTGTAAACAGGGTACATAAGGATACATAAGCACCCAGGCTGACAAAAAAAACTGTCTTTCAGTTAGATATGAGATTTTCCATGGTGATTTGCGGTTTAATTGCGAGCAACTGTACTCTAGTGAGAATCTTAATTTATTATTAAAATCGTCAACAAGGTCATCAACTAAGCCAGTGGTGGATGGAGGAAAGGTATTAACCAGATTTGAAAATCTGTCAATAACTTCGTTGTTAATGTTACGCTTCACAACAACAGTCTCTGTACAGTCATTTGATGTAGAAAGAGTGGTGTTAAGAAATAGACACAAAAATGATCAGAAACAGATCAGACCTTGGCAATGGATGAAATGTCAACATCAATACCCCTAGTAATAACTAAATCCAGTGTATTTCCATGAATGTGGGTGGCACTCTGTACATGCTGAACAAGATTGAGAGAAGCAACAAGATCCAAGGAATCCAAAGCCCTAGAAACAGTGTAGTCATTGACATGAAAATTTAAATCACCAAGTAAAATTATTTTATCATGACTAGTAAGAACATAAAATCATATTAAAAGTATTCAAATGTTTAAAAATTGCCAAAAGAACGTCGAGTGCAGGTAAAACTACTAGAGAAAACAGTGGCAATCCCACCCCCACTTTTATTTTGTCTACTGGAGTATAAAAAGGTGAAATTAGGAGAAGAAAGTAGCTGAAGCAGTTGAAGTAAGCCAGGCTTCAGCTGTAATTAACAGCTGGTTCCCTCTCAACTCCAATCTTGTAGAGCTTTAGGAGAGGCCTGATGGGCTTAACTTGACGTTCAATCGCAATGTATAATTAACAGAGCCCGTTTACCAGTAATACACTATGGATCAGAACAAGTCATGTCCGAAGAGCTGTACCGCAAATTAAAATCTGCCAAGGAATTGTGCATTACATAGAAGCCCAAATTCTAAATCTAACCTGCATCAGAACTGGTGAATCATTGATCACTGAAAGATCGAGAAACGGAATTCATTCATTCATTTCCCCCGAAACTCTTCAACAGTGACAGTCCTCCAAAAGTGACTATAAACAGTTGCCTTCTCCAAAAATCAATGGCGGATCAATAGTGGAAAATGACTAGAGGAAGTGTGTTACTCACGGCTGACAGAGCTTGACCAGGTCATGGTCTGTGGTTGTGGGGAGCAAACCCCGGATGTAGAGGTTGGTTTTGCTGAGCTGCTCCCAGCCGGCAGTGCTGCTACTACTGCTGCTGCTGTTGTTGGTGCTGCTGTTAGTGCTGGGGCTGGGTGGAGCCATGGGGTGCGACGATGGGGCAACAGGTAGCTGGAAAAAGGGAGGGAAACGTGCAAAACGCTGTCAGTCGACAGGATAAGACAAACAGAACAACATCCTTCTGTTGTGTGTTGACATTGGTAAGAGGAGGGAGAGAGAATTTAGACACTGTGGCTACATTAGTCTGTGTAAAAAGCTTGGATAATAATAATAATAATAATAATAACCTTTATTTGTATACTTTTCTTACAAAACATGCCAATCATAGTGCTTAACATTAGTAGAAGGCAAACAAATAACAACAACAATAATACTACTACTACTACTAATACTAATAATAATAATATATATTTTATATTTTAAAAAGAAAAGGGCAAACAAGTAAAATCTATTTTATAAAAATAAATGAATATTATACTCAATTCCAGTTTTGGAGGATTGAAGGATCACGATCATACCTCATGCTATGTATCTCAAAATATTGGGCGAAAGTTATTTGTGATTAGTCTTGAACTACTCCAAGCAATTATCAAATATTTCTCAAAATAATCCTCACAATAATTTTTGGCCTTTTGCAATAGATTCCTCACCGGCCCATAGCCACATTAGTACACTCACAACTGTCAGACTTCTTTTGCTGAAAAAAGTATAATGGAGAAAATGTATTGGCGGAATTTGGCCGCTTACCCTCTGGTCTCGAATGTCTCCTAAATGTTGACCCCTGACTAACACCGATTAATCCTTGATTAGTATTATTCAGTGTGCATTAGAGCAGGAGCCATCTGTCTTAAGCCCAAATTGATTGTTGGCCAAGCCAAGTCACCCGTAGTCACACATACAAAAAGGGAGAAGTGCCCAGATACTCCATCATTTGTATCAAGTGGTTGTGAGTCCAGCCTGGGGATTAATGTTTCACAGCGCAGTAATATATATCTGCACGGCAATCACCTTCACGGCTTTGCCGTCAGCACAATCTGGGTCCACTGGGGCCTGTAGCTCTCTGACACCACGGTGACACTGAAAGCCTGAGCGTTAGAAAGAAGCTATTCCCAGGACAATGTACCCAATCATGTCCTCAATGCAGCCTCTTACTGCTTGACCTGAAAACTCACGCAGGATTACCGCTGGAGCATTTTAGCAACCACAAAGTCAAGCATTTCCCTTTGGCCTCTGTGCCTGAGTAAAAAGCAAATCCACCACCACTAAGTATCTCAATCTAAGGGCATTTAAAAGTAGTGGTAATATACAGTACATGTATGTATTAGATTCGATTTGTTTTCCATTATATTCAGTTTCAAGTAATGCATTTAATTAAAGTAATGCAATTTTCTAAACTTCATAGACTGTTCTAGCTGTTCTAATCAATGCCCCCATCTGCTTGTCCATAATATCCACATTAATAATGGTTGATTCTCTTGTGTGTAAATATCTCATGAAAGCACCAACGGTCATCCCCAAAATATCGTCAAATTGTCGCAATCGCAGTATTAAAAAATATTGCGATGTTTGATCTTCTCAAAATCGCCAAGCTCTAGTTTCAATCCATTTTTTAAATTCCCTATAATAATATCACATGGGCATTGCTGACCAAAGCAGTTCTAGTTCCGCTCATCGGGCGAAAAGTTCCTGTTGAGTTTGTTTGAGCAACACTGTGCATGGAGGATACGAGCTACAGATATCCTGCCCTGCAGAGCCCCCCCCCCCC
>OMKR01002031.1:11408-21681 GCA_900302355.1 Cyttopsis rosea
GCGCGGCCCATGAACTGTGTTACAGTGGTAATGCGGCTCAAGGGTCATCCAAAAAGAGAGAAGAAGAAAACAACATGGCACAGCGACTTACTATCCCGGAGGAGTATGTGTTCCCTGTGGGTGCACCTCCAAAAAGAAAACATTCCATTTCCTGTCGAGTGTATTTAGGGAGCAGTCCATGTAGGAGGACAATCGAGAAGCTGGTGATATACCGTCGATACAGATCTGGATATTTATTGTAGTTTCAGTTGCTTTTATTCGTTTTTTTGGGGGTGCACACCTGGACAAGCAGCTTACCGCGCACCTCTTATCCTCCTTAGAGGCGTTTAGGTCAGAATTAAACCCAGTGCCGACACATCCACACCGAATTTTGAAAGCATTCAGACAATTAAAAAGCTGGTTTCTGCATCTCTTTAACGCCTGCTTGCCACCTTCTCCTGCTGAGTAAGAAAGTGAGTAAGGATTTAACCATTCCCAACAAGTCTGCCCCCCCCTCTGTTTCTGCCTCTCTTTCCTCCTTTCATTCCTCTTTCCTCCTACCCTGAGGATGGTTAGGCAATAGTACATGACTGTCCTACAACATCACAACGTCGTAGACACTCTTCCAATGCCCTCCCTTCCTGCCAATGGCACTAAAGCAGACAGACAGACTGACTGACTGACTGACTGACTGACTGACTGACTAGAAAGAAGTGGATTTATGAGAAAGGGGAAGCCGTCCTCAAACCCGGTGAAAAGGGGAGACTCTGCCTGGATAATCCATGTGTTTTGCTTTCGTCTGCTCTCCTTCCCTGTGTTCCATGTGCCCTTCCCTCGATCTCAAAGTAGTTGGAGAGCTACACGCTTTCACATCGCACGTCTGGCTTTTCCAACACCTGCGGTGAAGTTTGTCAAAGCATCATTCTGGCTGGACGAGCCACTCGCGGCACCGTGAAAACTCCACTCACCTGAGACCAAACACACACACACACACATACACACACTGACTGAGACTGACACATCTCAGTGCATCATTATAATGACTGGGGTGCCGTGTCGTCTCCGTCGCCACCTGTCTGTGAAGACAGATGTCTGATCGGAGCTCGGCGTCTCTCTGTCACAGTTCCCGGGGCAAACCGGCTGATCCGGGACCCGCCATGCGAGAAGAACACAGCCGTCGGTCAACAGCCCCAGTTGGAATGCTTTACTTTATTATCCGGGGGGGGAGGGGGGTTGAAAGCGAGACAGAGAGACGAAGAGAGACGGAGAGGTCAACAGAAACTGGAAAAGTCTGGATGGATGCTGGGTTTGGATCTGACGCTCGGGCTCGGTTTGGGCTCTTTTCGGTGTCTGCCTTTCTTCCCTTGCAAAATGTCTCCCCTGTATAATTTAGGCCGGTCCAGATTTAGTTGAGTTGGGAAGGAACTAGAACTAGGAGGGCGTTCCTTGCGATGGAGGAGGGAGGGATGGAGGAAAGGGGAGAAGAGCAGGAGGAGAAGGAGAGGTTAGGGCAGCTGCAGTCCAGATGTCAGGCCCTCGCCAGGACTCTGTGTGTGTGTGTGTGTGAGTGTGTATGTGTGTGTGTGTGGTTACAGGGTGTGTCTGTCAGGCTGTCTGTCCCTGAAACAGATGTTTTTGTTTTTTGAAAATGTATGCATTCGTCTCCATCAGTATTTATGTATTTGTTTGCGTCTACGTGTGTGTGTGTGTGTGTGTGTGTGTGTGTGTGTTAGTGTGTGTGTACATGGTTCAGTGTGTGTGTGCGTGCTGTTGATCTGTGAAATGACTTTAACAACCTGTGAGAAACACGGAGCCGGTGTCAGAACCGCGGCTGCTTAATGAGAACCATCCGCAGAGGATCGTGGAACGCTTTGTTGCTTTTGTTACGGAACCCGAACGCAGCACGTTTTGGCGGCATTACGAATTCACCATGTCGGCATGTCGGGGAAAACCCTACCAGGACCCGCCGCCATGCATTATTTAAGCATTTAGGTGAGCGGATTACTTGCTTTTCTGCAGTGTTGCCGCTTTGTTTTTGGCATAATTAGACAAAACACTGGAGTTGGAACGTGCGCAGAGCAGAAATGAAGCACAGAATATCCAGCGGTGTCCTGCTGTGATGACTGAACGCGCTCCGTGGTTTCTCCTTGTGTGTCAACCACAGTTTGAACAACAACATCATCAAAGTCCAGGCATCCCATCACCGAGCCCGGTACGTGAATGGCGTTGAGCGGCGGTTCCCAAACAGACATTTTAAACGCAATGACAGTGTCCTGTGCTTCTCAACGGGTGAGTCCCGGTCCAAAACTGGGTCGAGGATGTATTTTGACTGGACCGCGGGTTCATATAATAATTTATACAGCCTTCTTAAAAATCGACATTGTTTTACGTGCACCGAACCTTCCGAATTTCCGAGGTTGCGCTTTTATTTTGAAACAGTAATTGTTTCCAATTGCGTGCATCTGGTCGTCATGACCTAGAATCACAAGCATTCCGCATCGTCATGGTCGTTCAATGCTGTTTTTAGGGCACTCATTCAAAAGCATTGTGGGTTTTTGTGAAATGAATTAGAATGGTTCAAATGTTAAATTATGTTTGGGTTGTGACTAAAGTACCATATTTCCTCAAATAGTGGCCGGGGCCTTTATTAACCTCAACTGCAGAGGGTACCAGGCCTTTATTGGAAGCAGGCTTATATTAGAAGCAGGCTTTTATATCTAATTCCTTCTGTTTAAGAAGTATATTTGATCATATTTTAGTCTGAATTTTAAATCAAACTTCCGTCTTGGTGCCATGCCATGCAAACACATGTATGGTGAAAAGCTGGTAGCTACCCTAGTCGCACTTGTGGTGGGGACGGGGGAATTCAGTTTTCCGAGTTTTCCTTGAACGCAGCACTTCCTGCTTTGGAGCGTTGGAGAGCGCCGCGGGGCATTTGCCCCAAGAAGCGATCTGCGATGTGCTCCGCAGCAGCAGGAAACTGAGTCAATTAAATACATCTGCAATAAAATCACACTGTTTTATTTGCTTTGTTTGGAGAAAATATCGCTCTGATCGGAGCTGCGGAGCTGTTTTTCACCCGGTCTGTATTTGAGGCAGGCTTTTATTTGTTCATGTCGACCCTGGCTTTTATTAGAGGTATATCTAGTATAATGTGTATAATAATGTGTTCATATTCAATTAGAAAAAGAAAGGATAAAATTCCAATGTTTTGATAACCCAAATACTGATCACAGCATTATACTGCGGTGGGGTGGGGCATTTCATCATCACATGAAATGATGTGATATTTATGCCACACCACCCAGCCCCCCAACTACACCTGCTCAAAACATATGAAACCAAATTTTAGGATGTGATTCCCAAACATAAGCCCACTGCAGCAGCAGTAGACCAATCCAGACCAAACAGTCATTGTGGTCTCAAGCTTCGGAAAGCCGACAGCGCCGCCAGAACCGGTGTGAGCGTCTCTTCGGGAAGACGTTTCAGAGGAGGTCGGGCTAGTCTGTTCTTGCAGCTGAATAATGCCGGAAGTGAACTTCTCGCGGCTGCAAATTCCCAGACGGTTACCGTGAGGCTTTCCCGACGACCGATGCAGGCTGAAAAGCGTGGTGGTGATGGGGTGGAAGACGCGCCATCGCTGCAGAATCCCCGTCGCTGCGTGTCAGCCGGCCTCCGAGGCAGCGTTACTCCCCTGATTGTTGTCTGACTTGAAATGTTGCTTTGCAAAAGATTTGTCAGTAAAGGAGGAAGGCTTGTGCAAACCACTGCATTCCTCCATCAGTTTCCCGTGTTGGATTTTCAATGACCTTATCTTATTCTTTTTTTTTGTTTTTGTTTAATTTAAGCCTCCGAACACCATTGTTCGCCTTGGAGCGGCATCGAGGCAGTCTCTTTGTTGTTTACGTTGCACACTGCCCGTGATTTGGTTCACGTATATTTTTGGGACTTATTGTTTGGAAATGAGCGTATAAACAAGGCCGTGCCATGGTTTACAACAGGTTTGCACTTCTATACACAGTTGGTTACACAAGCCTTAAGGTTGTGGCTTTCTGGGTCTCTTTCATATTGACTGATCTGGATATTTAAACTGAAACACCAAGCCGGGGGAATGATCCTCACAACAAACAGGAAGTGTCGCCGTGGGGAGTTCTCTCGATTGCGTTCTAACAGCCCCCATTTCCTGTCTGAGCATCACAACTTCCTGTTAGCCTCCCCATCAGACCATGCTTCTGCTATTTCTCAGGATATGCAATGCAGACCTTTTTAGCTCTCATCTATGCTGGCGCACACTTTGAGCCATTCAGCTGAGACTCTCTCGGTAATACATGTACATGTACATTTCTTGATGGTGGGAGGAATCACACACAAACACAGGGAGAACATGCAAACTCCACACAGAAAGGACCTGGGACTGGGTTCGAACCCAGGACCTTCTTGCTGTGAGGCAACAGTGCTGACCACTGAGCCACTGTGCTGCCCTTTTTTAACCTCTTTAGCAGTCCGTGTTTGACAAACTCTCACAAGATCAGTTGGTAACCTACCGGTATGCTTCCGGTATCAACAGATTGACTAAATTTTTGACTAAGTTTATGCGCAACAGAACAAAGAGACTCTTGTGAATCCAAACAGCCCAATTGCATTCATGTGTGATAAAATATGGCCTCATAGCATTTTTGTCTTTGCTGTATAAAATGACCTATTGTGACCTCTAGGATAATCACAGCCTCATGAAACTCTTGAACTCCAGACCATTCAGAAAATGTATGGGATGTCCAGGCACATTGAAGATAAGTGGGTTTCTCTGAGCCATTTTCAGAAAATTGTGCTTGTCATCCAATTTGTGTGAATTGTCAAATTCATACAAATCTCCAATTTTCAAAAGTTATTGATGTGTTGAAGTGTTTTTCAAGGTCATGAGGTCTTCAGGTAGTCTTTTGGGGGGATTTTTGACCCTTTTTCCCCATTCTCGAGTGGTCAAAAACATCTAGAAAGTGTACCAAAGCTGTGTAATTAATGGTATCAACTTAGTGCAGCAACTAATCACACATAATTGAGCATGGGAATGGCATCATGAGGCATGAGGATAATGTTTCAAGCCCCTTTCCACTCACATGAATAATTTGATCAGGCACAATTACAAATATAATGTTTATTACCTTTTAATTGATAGAAAAGATTGACATACAGTGTGAAGCTACATCTCAAAGGATTCCTTAGGGTCTCTTTCTGAAGGTGTAAGGCACTTGTATGTGGCACCAACTGCTGACCCACACCACCCCTCCAAACTCCAACCCCTCCACCTCACTCGGAACCCGAGAAATGGGCCTGGAGCTTATTAAATTAAAAATTAAAATAATAATATATATCTTTTTTTTCATTAGTGAGCGAAGGGTTTTGAGAAAACAGCCGTGGTTCCGGTCTGAGACGCTATCACATGATTTTCACTTTCTTTCTGAATTTGACAAATATCCCTGTTCAGTACGGTGGGACAGTCCTCTGATTCATTCTGACCTGCTGTATCTGTCTTGTACCACCTACAGTACCACACAGAAAGAGCCTGTGACAGGATGAACAGCCTGTTGTTGTCAAAAACAATTTTGACAGTGGAATTGATTCACCCGTTGCTAATTCTCCTTCCTGTCATCTCCTAATTGACGCCAATCTGCTGGAACAGAAAGTTTATTTTGACTCCAGCGTTCCCTAATCACTCACACGCTTCCCTGTCAGTGTTGTCTTACATGCCTGGATCCTTTGAAACCAGTGCGCTTCACATGAATGCTCCACATGTCAAAAGGAGGTTTGGTTTAATTTGTTGTTGTTGTTGTTGTTTTCTTTTAACCCCGAAGGAAAGATTAATTTCTTGTCAAGATGATGAGTCTTTGGAGACTCTTAACCCAAGTTTCCAGAGTCATCCTCTATGCCAGAGGTTCTCAAACTTTTTTCAACCAAGGACCCCTTATATGGGAGAAAATCAACCGAGGACCCCCACCGTACAGTATGTCCCAAAAGATTTTTTGCTATTAGGCCTAGTTCTCACACTTCTACACAGGTTATATGGAAAAACAAACACAAATCACAGGAAATGTTTGTATTGCACCATTTCAAAATACACAATATAAAAACAATGCATTCACATCTATTAAATTAACAAGTAACATTATAGCTATACAAAATATCAAACGTAATGTACTAAAGTATAGACAGGCCTATAGAAATATTATATTTCTAGAAATTAAAAGATGTACCCCTTCAAAGGACACAAAAAAAAACTTTTTTTTTTTCAAAAACCTTTCGCGGAGACCCCTGGGGGTCCGTGGACCCCACTTTGAGAATTGCTCTGTGCTGATGTTTTTAGAGTTTTAAGTTTGTGATTTTTCAACCCAGACCTTATCAAAATGTTGGTTCCCATCATTTCTAACTGTTCATAGCACAGCAAGGACTGAAACGTACCACTCTGCTGTTTAAATGCAGTCCACCAGCCTTTTAGGCCTGGGTTGAAAAATAGCGAACTCCTCCTTTAACCTACAAGATGCACCAGTTGCTATTGTGTAATCGAGCGCACACAAACACACAGCATGTGACCATGATAATAGTTGGATGTTTCTCTTCAGCAGGTTCCCCCTTCAGCCTCTCTGTCAGGAATGTGATTCTTGAAGCGCTTGCTATTTAAAGTTGAAAATTGCAGCCCTGTTCCCAAATGATATTATTAGCTCTTAGGGGCTGGTTCATCACATGAACTGACTAAAACTAGTCAGAACCGCTCCTGGGGTAAAATTGAATTGAGTGTTTAAATGATCCATGAGGGAAAATCTGCTTTCCAAACGGAAGCGTCGAAATAAGAAGTCTTGGTCACGCTCATGCATTTCCCTTCTTATCGAGCAGGTTTTTCTCCCCCCCCCCCAACAGAGCAGCTCGAACCTCCTTCGGCGACCTTAAAAGTTCTTTCACGCGTCCCGCACAGCCGCTTTGAACGCCGCTCCGTATGTTGTGTATGTGTTTGCCTGCAGAGGTAAAGGAGTACGAGCCGCCCTTCGGGAAGGTGAGGGAGCATCCGTGCGTGGAGAGCATGAAGGACAGCGTTCTCCGAGACCGAGGCAGGCCCGAGATCCCAAACAGCTGGATAAACCACCCGGTAAGAGGCAGCAGGGCTCGCAGCAGGAAGAGCTTTTTTTTTTCTTCTCATTGCCTGTGATAGTAACATCTGCAAAGGCATAAGCAAATCTTCTGGCTTGCTAAATTTACATAGAATACTTCCTTGCCAAATGAAGGAACTTCTGCAAAATGCATACTTGTCTATACTGCTTTGGACTGTAATGAGGTAGTTCCAAGTGGCCATATGTGCTGAAATCGCTACCTACTTAAGCTGGTTAAATGGACTGCATTGATAAAAAACGCTTTTCTAGTCTTGCGACTACTCAAAGTGTTTTACAGTACACACCTCACATTCACCCATTCACACACACATTCATTCATACATCGATGGCGGAAGAAAGAGCCATTTCTTCCTGATTTTAAACCCATACATGGACTCACAATGTGACCCGCACCCCCACCCTTCCCATCATTCTCCTGTCATCATTGGCATTATCTGTGCTCCACCCCCTGGTTAATTTACAAGAATACTTCCTCGCCAAACGACGGAACCTATGCAAAATGTATACTTTGCTTTGGATGTAATGAGGTTAGTTCCAAGTGGCCATGTTTGTTTGTTGCTCTCACCCATCACCCATCACCCTTCCTCTACCTTCCTAGACCTTTGAAGCTCTAAAAACATGGAGAAAAGGGCCTTTTTTCCTCATTTAAACCCATAGTTTTAGATTTTAAATGGTATTTTCTTCCACTCATCTACCCACCCTTCCAATAATTCCCCAGTTGTCACTGACTTTATCTCCTCTCCACCCCCCCCACCACCCCCCACAGGGCATCCAGATAGTGTGCGGCACCATAGACGAGTGCTGGGACCACGACCCGGAGGCCCGGCTGACGGCCCACTGCGTGGCCGAGCGTTTCGGCGACATGGAGCACCTGGACAAGCTGTCGAGCCACTCTGACGCCGAGGAGAAGACGACGCCCGAGGAGATCTCCGTGGTGGATGAGAAGTAGGGCTCTCAACGGCGGCAACGCTGCCCCCTGTTGGCGCGGATGATAAACTACACGCACGAGAAGAAGCTGGAGGATCGGTGTTTACGTTCCAGTGGATGTCCTAATGGTGTTTACGCTGGGTGTGTGGCACCGCGGCAGGACCGGGAGGTTATTAATACGAGGGAGAAAGAGTTGAGGAGATAATTCCAGATCAGTCCTGATTTTTTTTTCATCTCTGTTTCAGTGTCCGTTCTCGAAAGAACCGGTTCAAGCCATAATAATGGAAGGGGGGAGGGAATAATACAGTATAAGGCTATTGTAACAAAATACTTCTTGCACTTTATTAATATGTATGCATACCAAATCTTGTATATACGCCCATTGTTTACTGGTTATAATAACACTGTGCAGTCATAGGAAGCAGAGGGGCCAAGTTAATATTTTTATGCTTATTTTAGAAGAGAAAAAAGCAATGTGGGAAGAAGCGGAGAAGTAGGTCAGTAACACTAATATCCATCCCCGTGCGTGCATGTTTGACTGGCTGCTTAGCGCGCCGATGGGCGGCCTTGCGACGGCAATAAAGGGACTGCGAGGCTGCGAGACGGTTCGACGAAAAATAATCGAGTGGCGCGTATCGGTTCTCTCGCTATGAAATGAAAATGACCCTGAGCCTTGGAGTGCAAGACTCATCCAATGCAGTAAGATGAGCGGAATACTGAGATCATATCCCAGGGACCATGAACTGTAAAATAAAGTGAACTGTAAACTGTAAAGTGAGCCTAAAAAGGGAAAAAAGGATATATGTCTATCTATATCTATATATATATATATATTTCTATATTACTCAGAGGACTCAAGCAGAGCAGTAAAGGGAAGTTGATTGAATCAGCCAAAGAGAATAAAGGCGATGGAAAAGGACAAAAGGACTCCAAAACTGGAATTGCATCAAGTTCCAGCCCAGCACATCTCTGTCATATGCCAGAATCCATGAGAGACACTTTTCCTTTTGACAGAGAAGGATATTCTGATCCTTTTCTCATTAAAAGATTTCCACCAAACTCTCTAGTGTATGATGTTCAAAGTTGGAAATTAAAAGAGTTTCAGTATTCCGCCTTTTTTCGAGATGTCCTCCTGATTGCTACCGTCGCTCCCCGTCCTTTGTTCTTTGAGTGCTTTATTATGTATTGCAGTGTTATATGTGACGTCAAAGTTTCTCGCTCATTCACTGAAATTCAAACACTGCTATGGATACTCTCACCTCCGCAATTAGTACATCTGTCCAAGAGTCTATAAATGTAGTAATGACAGTTGTTTCCTGTGTTCAAACGTGATTCGATCTGAGCCTTCCCGCCTTCTTTTTGTTATGTATCTATTAGCAGGTGGTGGCCACTTTTGTATGAGTTGGTTCTATTTTCATGGTCGAGAAAGCAAGGTTTAGGTTAGGGCATAAAATACATTACAAGAAATTGTCCTGGATCAACACACAAACATAGGCCCCAAATTTTCCCCAGACCTCGGGACCCCCTCGCAATCTCTGGCGACCCACTGTGGGGGTCTGGCTCCCCATGTTGGGAATCACTCTACCGGAAAACTGGAAAGCTAATTGTTGTACCAAGTACCAACAGCTTCTCCATTTGTGTAACTACATGGTATTAGCGCATGCGGTTATTTGTTCCAAACATTGGTGGACAATTCCGAGTTCAGAAAGTCTGGAATTGACCATGAACTGGACCCGCTGCTTTGACTCATCAGCTGGACCTGGTTGCACCCGGCGCTTCGAGAGCCGCCCGCAGAGTCTCAGAGCGCCACTCAAAGTGCTCAGCAGGGAATAAACACAGTAGCAAACCCCTTCAGCTTCCATCGGTCGGTCCTGGTGATCCCGGTGGTCCTGGTGGTCCCGGTGATCCTGGCATCCACAGCGGAGAGTTGGTGTCAGAGTCGAGGTCTACGACGGAAGCAACCTTGAGAAAGATTTGCGGCTCCAACACGTTTGGCCGCTGCCAAGCAAAAATTCATATGCATGAGTAGCCCTTTTCACACAAGTACGCATTCATCGAGTAAGATGAAGGTACATTCTCTGATGTCTCCAGACCTTGTTTTTAATGGCGACACGACAGGAAATGTTGTCCTAAATATGACTAATCCGTCCGCTTGCTGCGCGCTGCACTTCCAAACGGCTTTTAATGCAGATGGACGGTTTCTCAAGCTT
>OMKR01002059.1:2792-25644 GCA_900302355.1 Cyttopsis rosea
TCTAGCGGAACGGACTTGACAGAAATGGAATAATAATCCCATGAAAATAATAATTGTTGTGTTGTCGTTACCTTAGAATGAGCCGTTTATATCTACATGGGGAGTGTGTCGCCTTCCACGGAGGCCGCCTTGTTGCACCGCCATGTTTCTACAGGAGCCCAGAACGGACAAACCAAACACTGGCTCTACAGAGGGACTTTCGCGTTTTTTGCGAGTTTCACGGCCGCCGTAGCTTCTCCTACACGGAGGGGAATTCACTTGGCTGCAATCTGCAACTTCACCGCTAGAGGCCACTAATGGTCGCTAAATTCTACACACTGCTACTTAAATATATATCATATGTCTTATTATTTAACATAATATTCAAATGAAATTGCATTAGGATTTGCACAGCTGCACAAATAAATTCAAATAAACTTATTTAACTGAGCATAAATAAGTGCATGAAAAAGTCTCTTAATGTGGACAAAGTTGGCCCATGTGAAGTAGACGCATGTATCTCACAACCGGCAGCACTGTGTGACCTGCAGCATAAGCATCCAACTGAGCTTCGGGAGCAGCACCGTGTGCTCATTTGTTCTCGCTCTCTTCCAGTTTGTATTCTGATGATGTCCCTCACAGATTGTGCGCCAAGAATACCAGTCCATCAGCAAACTCTAGTTTCAGAGAGGCGCGGCTGCAGGTCATTGTCATTCCGCTCTCTGGGAAGGTGTGTCTGAGGCAGCTCCTCGCTCTAGGGAAGTTCACCTCCAGCACTTTTCACCATTCACGTCACGTCACCATTTATGACGCGGTCGGCAGCAGAGATCCTCAAAGAGCTTTGTGTTAGAACTAAGGACTTGGACCACAAATGCAGGCACATGGAGGCAGAGCAGGATTTCACAAGTCACAGACTTAATTAGGAGGCGTTGGAACAGAACTAGCCGGCAAGATAGGCAGGCTGACTGAACTTGACTCCTCAAGTGAAGACCCAAAAAATAGGCCGGGGTTTGATCACAGGCCGGTTTTCACAGACTACGGGCATCATACCATATCACACAGTGGAACAGAAAATGCAAACTTAAATAAGCCCAGGGAGTAACTGGGAGATGGGAAAACACCTGGCAGGAGGGAAGCACTAAGGGCAGACAGGGGTTGGACGAGGGGCACAGCTGGAGGAGACGGAGAGCAGAACAACAGAGGGTGTTCCAGGTGGTGAGGTTGCTGGGGAAAAACAATGCTGTCGCCTTTGCGAACCGGGACGGTATGACAAGGAAAAAGTGAACGTGTTAAAGAGCAGAGCCCATCTGGCATGTAGGGAGTTCAGTTCACCATGGCTGCCCAGATGTACTCCAGGTTCTTGTGGTCCACTCAAAAAATGCCTGCTCCGCCCCCTCCAACCAATGCCTCCACTCCTCTAATGCCAAGTTGACGGCAAGAAGTTCCCTATTGCCGATGTCATACTTCTTCTCTGCTGGGGACAGCCGGCGGAAGAAGAAGGCGCATGCGAGGTGTCGTCCTATCCTATTCCCAGTGGATAGTGCCCGTCTGGAGGACGAAAGCAACTAAAGCTATTTAGAGAGTACAAGAGTTTGCTCTACACAAATGCAATAAGCATTGAAGTGCCCGTACAAGGTTCTCTGTGGGGTTTTGAAGCTTGAGCTTGAACAACCTTGAGCTTTTGCCGTAAAATAACAATATTTGCAACATACAGTAGTATTAAGAGGGCTTAAGGGAGAAGTGCGATGAAATGTTTGCTTGTTTTGTATTTTTGTTTCACTTAAACATTTCTATTTATTTGAAAACAGAACAAAAACAAAATAGTCTCTTATAAAGACACTACAGACACAAACACACACACTCCACGCCACTGCAATGGGTTTGTCTTGAGAGGGCCTTTCATGAGACCATTCTGAAGGCCATTTCGTTTCATTCTGAAGACCGAGTGAATTCATCATCATCAGTCCGAGTCATCTCTTAGCTATCAGGGTTTCTCGATTTGATACTTTACAAAGACAAGGAGCCCAACCTCTCTCTCTCTCACACACACACATAAATGCACACACACTGCTCATTTTGAATCAGTGATATTTCGAGCCCTGAAACGCATTTTTATGAAAAAGGTTAGGTGTAATTTTCCTGTCAACAAACTTATTTTAAAGCCACTACTGATTACGGGTCCAGTTAATCGTGTGCATGACTGGCTGCAGCTGCAGCGTGCACCTTGGCAGGCATTGTGTGTTGGCTTTGGATGGTTTTGGCACAGCAGTGAAATTGGCGTGTATTTGACTGGCTCATTGTCTGTGATGCCAATAAAATGAACCATTATGCTTTAGCAACCTGTCAGCTCGTAAATTCTATGTCAAAAAATGAGGATTAGTTGTGAGAGAATGAGTTTCTGACAACACATTGGCCGTACAACATCTCACATCATAACAACAAAGGATGAAATATCTATTTATGTAATTTATTTATTATATATTTATTAAAGCATCAGTCCATATTCATGTTTTTGGCAAAGCACAAAAAGAAAGAAATATACAAATAAGAGTGCTTAATATAGAAGGACAGATTGATTTCATAAAACAACAGAATCTAACTTAATTCAGTAAGGGACAGCACCCTCTTCTCAGTGGTGAACAATGAGTGTATAAGCAGGTCAACCCCTTCGCCATGCCACCATGCCATGAGGAAGTGAAGTTAAGCTCCATTAGATATAAGGAGAACCAACACAGCAACAAACTAAATTATGACATTTTTGTTGTTTATTTTTCTCTTCACACTACTTTGCCTATTGATACAGTAATTGATATTAGCGTGATTAATCGCATTAATATCAAAATAATAATTAATTATGATTAATCACATGATTAGTATGCTTAATGGCACTAATATCATGCGATTAATCATTATAATTTATTATTTTGATAAATTTACAACTTTTACCCTAAAGAAAGATCTCTGGATTTAAAATGCATTGCTTTTGTGTTACAGCCATACTATGATTTGATTATTGAGAACAGAAATAGTAAATAATCTTTATCAAAATGTATTTAATGACATTTACACCATAAACAAGCCGATATCCTTCTCCTTTTCCTTTCAACTGAGCCAATTGCTAAGAGAAGCAAGCCTGTTTACTGTACATGAAATGCTATATTAAAACATGGAAAACAATAAAATAAAAAACATAAATTGATAAAATTACAATTTTGCTGCAATTCTGATTGAGGAAACAGAGTCTAAAGGGAGAGTTGCAGGAGGCTGCAGCACTTTTTCCACTGAAACACTGAAAATGAAAATACAACTTGTGCATTGGGTCAAACTCAGAAAAATGTGTTAACAGCGTCAAAACAATTGATGGTGCTAAAAATGTGTTGCGGTAATAACGCGTTGAAACTGATAAAATAAGAGCTATCGTGGCATTTTTGTGGATGATATTTTGGGGAGCATAAAGTACTGTAGAATGAAAACATCAGTTGATATCTCATTTATGTGCTATGTGGCCTTTCATGGGGCCCCTGGCCCATTGCACAAATCTACAGTCGTTTTCAATTGTGCATATTAAGTATGAAGGTCAAAACAGTGCAACAATGTAGGGCATTCATTGATTCAACTCGTTAAGTTGTTTTTGGAACTGACGGTTAAATGATGTTTGCATGGTGTAAAGAATGACTGTACCTGAAAAGAATTAAAGAAGAGCTCACAGTACATGCGGACTTCCCAGCTCGGCCCCTTGGACGTCTGTGGCATTCCCACAAAGACGATGTAGTGGACCCCAAACACCAGCACCAGCACCAGAGTGGACTTGGCCAGCTTTCTGTGGACAAATACACATAAGCATGCACACATATTTGTACTGTACACACTGTACACACACACACACACACACACACACACACACACACACACACACACACACACACAGACTTATATTTGCTCATTGGGTGGCTCCAAAGAAAACTGTAAGAAAATATAAAAAAATAAGTAAAGGAAATATGTATGTATATAACAATTCAGGAAATGTTAATGATCCAAAATATATATATCCAAGACCAATTATTTTAAAAAAGGATGTCAAATAAATATGAATAAAATGCAATAAATAGTGTGATGGATACTTTGCGCTGCAGCTGAATGTTTAATTTGGAGCCATGGCTTGTGTGACATCATGCAGTGTGAAGACTGAGCTAAGCCTTTTCACTCAAAAGCAATTCCTTACTTCTTGGCAATGAATTGATATTGCAAAAGCAGTGTGTGTTGCGCTGCGTTTCAATGAGTCATTTCAAATGTCTTTGTGGGTTCCTCATTAGGTGTCATTCTGTCAGCTTCCAGAAGATCTCTCCTCCTCTCCCAGCATATGAAATGTTTTTCAACCCAGGCCTTATTAAAATGTTGGTTGTTGTTATGTTACATAACTGTTCATAGAACATCCTTGCTGAACGTTTTACCATTGAAAACCTTACCACTCTGCTGCAGCTTCTCACTCTGCTTAAATGGGGTGGTCCAATGGGGCAAAGCAAAATGAACAAAAAAATTGAAAATAGGAAACTTGCATTGTATTGCCACGTGTCTTAAGTAACAGAAATATGACATCACAATATCATTTATTAAAAACGACTTATATATATATATATATTTTGTATAAAGCGTGACTTTGACGACACAAGGTTGTCGGTAGGAAGTGACGCAGCTTCCTGTTTCTAGTCTTACATTAGCGCTGATGTAGCTAAAAGAGTTGAAGAAGTGTTAAAGAGTCAATAAAACCCTGAAAAACCTGATGAAATGCACGGTTTGCAACCATACCAAGCCTGTCCAATATTGTAAGTTTCCTGTTTCCAACAGTGCAGCCATAAATAATGGAACCAACATTTTATTAAGGCCTTATCCTAAACCTATTCTTGAAGCAAAGAGCCAGACATGCTGTTATATATATTCTTGACTTGGGCTGTAAATGCATCTTGCCAGACCACACCTGCGCCTTCTGATTTATTCACTCATCAGTTTCTCCACTTAGTCAATCTTCCATGTCTCAGGGGATAACATTTCAGTCGTTGATAACATTTGATGATGACATGATGACATGATAACATTTGGTTTCCAGCGTCGTGTGTTGTTCTACTGTAATGCTGGAGGTTCATGCCCTTCAGCGTCGGGACGGGTGCGTGTGTGTACAGTAGCCCCCTAATTATCCGCACAACGGCTTCAGATCCTGCATATCGCTGTGTGCTAATGCAGATCTACCGTATACAACATACCATAGTATGTTGTATACGGTCTACCACTGTTTGTTCATAAGATACGTCCCACTGTGGCTTAATGAGGACATCCATGGTAAACAACCAAGTCCTGGCTCATGTAAATCACTGCAGAGTAAATGGGAACATGTCTGCATACGTCCCGAGAGGATGAGGATGTCGGCTGCTCTGAGACAGATGTTGGATCTTTTTAGCCATATTCATGAATATTCCCTGTTCCATCCACCAGATATGCAACTCATTTTAATGAAGAGATTATATATGTACAGTATACTGTATATATTGTTTGTTTATTTATTTATTTATTTATTTATTTGGCACACAACACATTTGTAAAGTGTTGATCAGCTGTTGATCCAAAACACACTAGCCAATGGAGGTGCATCCATCTAGGAAACAACTACAGGGAATAAATGCAATCAAATGAAACAAACACAAAAAAGATTAAGTCTGCTTTTATTTATGAATAGTTTTGCCCATTTGTTGACAGATTTTGTTTTGTAACTATATTGGCAAAATCCATAGTTGAGAGTTGTAAACTAATATGGAGGGACCCAGACATTTGTATTTTTTTTCCTCAGGTGAATACCGTGGAGGTAGTGATTATTCATCCATCTGTCACACACTGGCTACCTCGGCCAGGCTGCCAGTAGTATTCCAAGCCCATTCAGCATCACCTTGTTTGGCTGTTTACCCTCTCACAGCAATGTTGCTAAAAGCTTCAAATAACCCCTCACAATAGTCTGTAATTTGAATGACCTTTATCAAGTACATTTTCATGTTCCCCTGCTATGAATAATAATGGCAACGTTTATAGATATGCAAACACTGTAATACAGTGTGTGTGTGTGTGTGTGTGTGTGTGTGTGTGTGTTACATGAGGAGAGCTGGACAGGGCTGTAGAAGGGCATCAACCCTGTAGCAGGACCGGTATCTGCTCCTTTTTGCGAGGAGGAGCAGGAGGAGCACTGCCACAGCCCTACAAAATGACCTCCAGCAGGCTACCGGTGTGCATGTTTCTGACCGAACTGTCAGAAACAGACGGGCCCTCATGCCACATGAGGGTGGCCCGACATCCACAAGTGGGACCTGTGCTCACAGCCCAGCACCGTGCAGCTCGATTGGCATTCACCAGAGAACACCAGAATTGGCAGGTCCGCCATTGGCGTCCGTTCTCTTCACAGATGCGAGCGGGTTCACACTGAGCACATGTGACAGGCGTGAAAGAGTCTGGAGACGGAGTGGTGAACGTCATGCTGCCTGTAACATCATCCAGCATGACCAGTTTGGCAGTGGGTCAGTGATGGTGTGGGCAGGCATATCCTTGGAGGGTCGCACAGACCTCCATGTCATAGCCAACGGTACCCTGACTGCTGTTAGGTACCGGGATGAAATCCTCAGAGCGATTGTCAGACCTTACGCTGGTGCAGTGGGCCCTGGGTTCCTCCTGGTGCAGGACAATGCCCGGCCTCATGTGGCCAGAGTGTGTAGGCGGTTCCTGGATGACGAAGGCATCGATGCCATTGACCGGCCCTCTCGTTCGCCTGACTGTCCAGGAGCTCACCGATGCCCTGATCCAGGTCTGGGAGGAGATCCCCCAGGACACCATCCGCCAACTCATCAGGATCATGCCCAGATGTTGTGGGGAGTGCATACAGGCAGGCGGGGGCCACACACACACTACTGAGTCACATGATGAGTTGCCGTGATAAATTTCACGCAAGTTGGATCAGCCTGTGATTTAAATTTTTGATTTGATTTTCGGTGTGATTTTGAATCCAGCCCTCAATGGGTTGATGATTTTGGTTTCCATTGACCATTGTTACGTCATTTTGTTCTCAATAAATTATACAATGTACATCAGTAAAGATTTTCAACTTGAATAATTAGTTCATCAAGATCTTCCCTTAATTTTTTTGAGCGGTGTATATTATACATTATTATACATACATTGTTACATACAGTACATTAAATTTATTCATACAGTTCAGTCTGAAAGGGCTCCACGTTTAACATGGAAATCCACAGCATGCCCTCCACCCAGGCACACATGGTTGAATATTATGTCTCTGTTATTAAGAGGGAGGGAGACATCTATTTAAGCATGGCACTCCATTACCAAACACAGAAGCTCGATTGGACAGAATGCGCCTCATTGCTTTCCTGCTTGGGAAATACAATTCTCCATTACATTGTAGAGACATTGCAAGAGGAAGCTCATCTGCATTTAATTCAATCTAGTTATTGCTGGCATTGTCAATCTATTGTTGTTTTTGCCAAACATTGAAACAATGACGGAATACAATGCAAATCCAATATCCAGGGACATTGTTACCTTTTGAAATTGTAAACCCCACCCCAAATAGCGTAAGCGGTCTCTGGGGAACCATCTGTGTTCCAGCATTTCAGGACTGACGGGACTGACTTAATCTCTTCCAATTGTGTTCTGTATGCTCAGATTTGACAGACCAATGCCCTTGGTCACTGGAACTGTCTGGATCATCCAAGGTTGTCTAGTCTCAATATTTTCTGAGTCATGTTTTTACTGCTTGAAACACTGAGTTTAGAAAGCAGCAGGTCAAATAGCAGGTTGCATATTTCATTTTTCATTTTTCCATCTTGGCTTCCTTGATTTGGCTAATTCCCATCCAATTTAGAATTCAATATGAAGTTATTTTGATCTCAGGCACCTGGATATACAGTATTAATAGATTTAAGAACTCCCTCCTTCCGGACGAGGCACCAGATTTTGTTTATAGTTCTGTTCTTGTGTTGTGTCTGTATCTATGCTTTTTATATTATTAATTGAATTTAATTCTCTTGAAGCACTTTGTGACATTGTTCTAGATAGGTGCTATATAAATGAACGTTACTTTACTTACTTTTGCTGTTACCACATCCCTACGTGTATATTGTGCATTTTCATTACGTGATAGAAGAAGCGATGCAGCCCAATCTAAAATGCAAATAATACTAGAGATGGCCTTTCATTACTCAGTGATGTCATAGGTAAAGCATTCCTTTTTTGATGTGAATTTTAAGTCCGGATCTGACCCGGGAGGTGATCAATCCGATTCAATATGACTAAATCGTTGGACGTATCCATGTGTTGTAGTTCCCACTAGGAGGTGTTCCCTAGATTGCCATGCTACTCTGTCACGCTCTTATGAACAAGGTGAAACTGCAGATTGACAAAGAATGGTGTCGACACCTGCAATTTCAATCAGATTTAGACAAAATGTTCCTTTCAAAGAAAATAATCGCGATTGCAGAACGTATATTCCAACAAAACATGTCTTTGTTCACAGAAATAAACGGCAAACCAACTTGGCTGGTCTGCCAACAGGAGGTGGCTGTTAGGACGATCATTAGTCACACAGTAATCATCGGCCAGCTATGTCTAGAACAGAGCTTTTTCAATCAGAAGAAAAAAAATCTCAAACCAGAGAAAGCTGGTTTGGACCTTGAGTATTATTCCAATAAAGGTCGGCGTTTAGAAATTGGTGTATGCAAAGCCCTCAATCGTTATCAGTGGGATATTTCACTGCCAACTTTCCAGTTTTTATTTCAATTCACATTTGAAGATGCAATATATTGGTAATTTCTCAAGGACCTTCCCATTTAAAGAGGCCCTATTATGCTCCTTTTCAACAAGTAAATATAGGTCTCTGAGGTCCCCAACACATGGTCCGTAACATTCACTTATTTCACCTTATCAGTCCACCAAAATCTTGTTTCTGAACAAATTTGAGGCGAGAAATAAGCAATCCAGTTGCTGAATCTTCACTTATATTAGATCTACAAGGCGTAATTTAAAGGTTTATTCCGATTTTGCGCGATCCGGGCAGTGGATCAACGTTACTGACACGAGCCCCTAAAGGGACATGAGCAAAACATTTCAGCTGGTATTAATTCCTCTTTCCTTTAAAAGATTTGTGCTGCTCTGTGCAGCCAACAACAGCCCAGTAGGGTTGGGAGGCAAATCGGAACACGTTGTTCAGAGCTTGTTGACGACATGTTTTCTGAAATAAAAAAATGACTGGGTTGTCTTATTTCACAGTTTGTTGTTGTTAATAGGCCCATCAGATGAGATGAGTTTTTCAAAATATAGGGCCCCTTTAAGGGGCTCCAAACCTCTCCTTTTTAAAGCTAGTTTTGTTGACATTGTATACTAAATAACAATAATACAATAATATATAATAATAAATAATAATTCAATAATCGTTGCGAGAAAACATATTTAATTTGAATTTCTTCTAGAACAAGGTTTTTGGAAAATAAGTTCAGCTAAAATATCTCTCTCATATGGTCTCGGAGCGCTTGCCTGTACTGCTTCCTGGTGTCGTATCTCCCAGCGTTGGTCTCTCGGATCTTGGTGGCGAGCACCCGCACGATGTTCACAAACAGGAGGAAGTTGAGCTGAAAAAACAAAAAACTAAATTAGACATGAAGCCTTTCATGCCATCAAAGTGATGGAACTGAAGCAAGACATTGAGCAAGTGAATCAGTGAATTCCTTTAGTGCCATGGAAAACATTTCAACTTTTTATTATTATTATTATTATTATTTTATTATTTCAGCTTTTAGTGAGGAAAAAATGGAGTGTAAGTTTCTGAATGTTTCTGAATATTATATAATTTTTTTATATTTTGCTTGGTGCACATGCTACGTTTTATTATTTTATTATCTTTTAATGTTTAACTTTGAGCACTTTTTTTGTTACTGCACTTTGTAGTTTTTGTTTAGCTTATATTTCATTTTATTATTATTATTTGAAAACTGTCTATGAAATCATGGAGTGGGTTGGTACTGTCAAGGCTGGTGGTGCTCGTTGGTCTTCATTGAAGTCGTCCAAACAATCCACGTGTCTCCACTGACAGACGGCATTAATCTGAAGGACCTGGAGTAATTAGAATCTTGCTCTAGGAAGTCGGGGCCGGGCTAAATCTCAGACTATTTCAAACAATGTCTGAGAAGGAGGGTTTGAGTTCATCTTCTTTAAAAGGCCACTGATCTGGCCTGTTTCTGTACACTGTCTGAAATAATAATTAAACAAACTGACTTTAATCTCAAGGACCTGATTGAATAAGACATTTGCAAGGGTGTTTTTCATCATTTGGAGACATTATTCTCTATATCCATGATGCATCAGCCTTTTATCGACATTTGTTTTTGTAGTGTCTTTTGATTTCATATCCATATATGATATTTTTCATAAAAAGAGATGAATCACTGGGGAAAATCTGATGCGATTTCAATGCTTTGGCAGAGGTTTTGACTTCTGGTTTAACCTTGTGTTTATTCTTGGACAAGCGAATAGAAACAGACTGTGGTTTTCAGAATAAGCGATAAATATGCATTTTGATGCATAATGCAGAACAAAGACCATTTACTTTTTACCTTGCACTACTAATGTCTCATGTGCATTATAATATTTGTAATTGAAAATACAATTGATCTATACCCCCCGAGTGTGCATCAGAGGTAAATATTTTGACAAATTGATCAAATCTCATCATTGATGATATAAGTATGCCAACCAATATTGTATTCCCACAAAGTCAACAAATACAAAATCCATGTAACTTTAGGCCCACTCATATCCACAAATATATTTAAAAAAATCTGCTTATATGAAACAATATCACAAGCAAGCAATGATTGCTTTACTTATTGCAAATTATAACAAATATGTGTTCACTACTCTTCTTAGTATTCCAGAATGAGCTCCTGCTCTGAGTGTGAATGTTATTTTATTTATCACGTGTCATAATGAAATACAACATTCTGCCTTCTACTCATCCTCATTAGAAATAGAAATAGATAAAGTACATATTTTATTTACGGAAGCAGTGCTCCGTGATCATCAGGTGTGATTGACTCCAACCCACTTTCCTGAAACTCAACTCAGGGGGCAACTTGGTGCTCATGACAGTAATACTATTTTAGGCAAGTGCCACTTATTCCTAGAAAACTTAGTGGAATAAGCACAAAACAAAACACGAGCCGCAAAAAAAATGAAGATTTCAGGACACGTCTCGGGCACCATACTAACAAATAACGAGGAGATGAAAAACAGATGTCATGCAGTTTCACTCATTCACAAATCCACCCAATTGTGGAAACAGCAACCAGACTACCTGCCCTCGATTTGTTTGTCAAACACCAATCCACATAAACACATATTAACTCAAAGAAATCCTTACCCCGATGGCTGCCAGGATTGGGACCTCATAAATCCATTTAATGTTGCCAGCACTTTGTTCCCAACACCTGCAGAAACAGAAAGCAGCACAGAAGTATTATGATTGAATCATTCACAACTTGTTCTTTCGAAATGTTCATCAAATCATTTCCACCATGGGAAGGTTGAGGAAGGTTCATAGCAACTCCCACATCACCAGAGCTTTAGCAAGCAGACCTCTACCTCCACAGAGAGCAACTTCCCTCTACTTTGCCTGCAGCTCCAGGTCTGTACAAATCCACTACAGCATATTATTAAAAAAATGTTGTAAGCTCCTGTGTATTGAATTGAGGGAACTTCCCTGAGGAAGTACTACACTAAAGTACTTTACTTATTTTGCATTTCAAAATAATATACATAATAACATGTGTGTGTATGTGTGTGTGTGTGTGTGTGTGTGTGTGTGTGTGTGTGTGTGTGTGTGTGTGTGTGTGTATATATATATATATATGTATGTCTGTATATATATGTATGTGTGTATATATATATATATATATATATATGTGTGTGTGCGTGTGTGTGTGTGTGTGTTTTTCATTGATTCACTCTTTTTTTTTCTTATGATGTCCTGACCACATGAGAGGTGCCTGCCGTAGCCGGTAATTGGCCAAGTTAAATAACCCCCCAGGGTGTGAATGTTTGTTGCAGAATGGAAAAAGGAACATGCTCTGAGTGAGTAATGAGTTGCTAGTGTTACTCCACACTCTGCATTCCAACATTTAAATTAAAGGGAAGGAATAATTCACTAATTCACATGAGTTATGAAAAAATTGATTATTAATTACAAACAATTTGGTAAATAAAAAGCCTAATTTATAGGCTCTATTCAAAAATAGATCTGACGATCGCAGGATATGCAGTTTAGACATTGATTTGTTTTTGGCTTAGTAGTGGATTTACAGCGCGTCAAAATGTGTGAGAAGGGTACGGGATTGTAATTTGTGACCGAAATAATAATAAACAATCCCATGTATAATTTTTCACTTTTTGTTCTTTATGTTCGGACACAGATGGATCAGAGAAATTTATAAAATCTATTTTTTTGTTTTCTTTGAAATCAAGTTCCAGTTGTACAGATATGGGAAAAAAAGGTAATTATGTTCAAATAAGTTGGTGTTCACAAAAACTTCACAAAATGTTAGCGTGAAAAATGGATATGTATTCAGTGATTTTATTTTTATTTAAGTTATTTGTACCAAGATTGGAAAAGTTGAGCGGCATTTTGAAATAAATCTACTCAGGTATGTTCACACAGAGACTCACCTGAGGAGAGTCTCCGTAGTGATAAGTTTGGAAGCCACATTTTAAAATGTCTATTCATGGGGGGCACTTGCCATTAGCAATAACACTCTTCCAATTCCAAATAACGATTTTACACAGCATGTCCAGGGACACGAGATGGATGAAAATCGATGAAAGGAGGATGGTGAGGGAATGCCGTATTACCTTCAGAACGAGTCAAAAGGCAGAACACAAAACGATTTAAATCGAATAAAATGGTTAAATAAATAAATGGTTGAGCGTCGTCGCCGTGCTTTCTCACCTTGCATCCGCCAGCGTGGCTCTGACGACGGCCCAAACTGCCACAAACACAGCTGGAAAACCTGAAATTACAAAAGTGTTTTTTTACCTTTTTTTTTATTTTTTATAAAAAAAAATTCCCAACGTGTAATTTGCTTGGGACATTTTCGTTTTCAAACAACTTTGACAAGTATTTATTCTGTGGTTCTTGTTCAACGCTCTCAAAGACAATCTCTTTAACATTACACGCACACACACACACACACAGGCGATGGAGTTTTACTGCCACCCACCAACTTATTGTGCATCACAAAAAAGAAAATACATTAATTCATGAAGTTAGGTTTTGTTTATATTGAATGCTGTCCCTTTCCAAGTGATGCAAAAATGATTAGATCTGATCATTACCAATCCTTGGATGTACTGAAATCACTGGATCGGAAATATCATTTGATTGCTGGGTCGAATATACAGATGGATTGGTGGCTCTGTAATAGAGTGAACGGTATAAAATTAGGTTTTTCAACAATCAACACATTTAGCGTGATTCACTCCAACCACTACACTACAACTACCGCCACCCCGCCACTTTCTACAGAATATGTTTTGCAATATGTACACACAGTGACTGGTAGCAGCAAATCCATTTTCACACCATTGATTGGAGCCATTTGCATTTACTGCAAACTGAAAGTAGTCATCTGTGGTATAAAAAAACAAAAAGGATACAAAATATAGCATCTTTCTTAAAAGGTGTTCTACGGCGCTTGGGAAAAAGCAAAAGAAACAAAGGGTAAAATCACAAAGGGATGAGTTGATGGAGTGTGTCAATAGCATTAACAATGAAGCAGCTGTCGAGTAGAAGGGCAAGCGTGCTTCTCGGTTCCCTGAAAATGTGGAAAAGCCATACCTCAATATACTGTATATACTTACATCTCGTAAACTGTATGGTATTTTTCCTATAGAACATCAATTACTAAGGATAGACTCATGAACGACAAGCAGTCAACAACAAAAAAAAGAGGAACCTGAGGGGACAAGAGGAACAAGAAACAAAATGGAGAGTAACTGATGTATTGAAAGCAGCTCCTAAGTACAACGGAAACGGGCTTCAATTCATTGAGAAATGTGTGCAAAAATTTGAGTGACGCAAACGTGACCCCAAAATGTCATTTGCATCCGCAGAATCAAAAATCGTCGAAACCCTTGGTAACAGCCTCCGTGTTCGTCTTTTGTCTTGCGTCCTACAGTTACAGTCGTGCGGCCGACGTGCCGAAACGAACAGAGTAGTTTACGTGGCGTTGCTGTGACAACCATTCATCAGATCATCCCCTGTGTCTCCTGACGACCTAAGGAGCAGAACATTTTAATGATTCAATCCATCCAATGCAGCTGGGGCTCCGCAGTGCAGCCCTTCGCCAGCGTTCATGCGTAGAAAAGAAACGTCTTCTGTGCGTTACCAGAGCCGGCCCCCAAATCGATCCAAACCGGAGAAATCCAAAGTACCTTTGTTTCGGCCACAGACGGAAGAATCGGACGGATTTCTTCTGTTTATCTCGCAGTGGGAACAGACGTACACACCAAAACACCACACCAACACATTATACAGACAAGTTTCATTGCACTAGGCCGCCCACCAGGGCTGCGGTGTCGTACTTGGAAAGAAGCAGCACTAATACGGAGTCGGAACTGGAAGAAGAACGAAGAAGAAACGCTGAACCGCAAACGTGGCCACTCGCAGAGCTTATGTCGAGGAGAAATTGCTGTTCATGGCGGTTAAACCTGGCCTGACATCGCCAGACCAATTCGCAAATCTGGAACCTCTCAGTTCATTTTCGATTTCCAAGGGTCGTTACCAATGGGCGCAGATCAAAATGTCTCTGGATGCAATTGGATAGACCTACTGATTGGTTGGTACGTGGGACGTAGCGCTGAGCGACGGAATATGGCGACTGGGATCGGCCCGACCGTAAAAAAAAGAAATCGTCGGGTGGAAATCGGTATGAATGGGAGGGTGGCCGGGTTAATCTGCCAGAGCAAATGAATCATGAGCTCGCAGATCGGTCTGGTTCCCAGGCAAGGTTAAACCGACAAAAGCGCCGAAAAGGAGCTGGTCTGTCGGCCCGTTCCATGCAGAGACAGGAGAGGGGGAGTTGAACCCATGTCCTGCTCATCAGCATTTTATTGCAGAGGACTACCTAGTGAACTATGGAACGGAGTCACAATGTGTAATTACTCTCCCTCATTGCAAGATTCTCTAAAAAGAAACTGCACATAAATACCAATAATAACGTTACCGTTTATTTGTAAACTGAACTTTACAACGACACTGTTCATTTACAATAAAATCACCAAACCTGAATGAGCTGTTTGCAGATACTATTCAGTCTCTGCGTCAAAAACTAATTGGTAGATTTGGAATTTCACTTCTGACTTGTGCTGCGGATCAATTTTGGCCAAACATATCAGCAATAAAACCGCAAAACGCTGATCTCCCATCGCTTCCGATCCATTTCGTTTTCCAGGGAACGTCCAAGTCACAAAATCTAGGAGGTGTGCAGGTCCCCAACTACTGTTACTCCTAAGTTTGTTTGTTTATTTAGATGAGAAATAGATTTTCTGCAGTAGAAAGATTTTTCACTGGTTTTGTTTCCAAAACTAGGGAATACAGTCGGGCAGCGCACTGTACTCATTGTCAAAAAATCTCTATTAATGCATGATATACACAGAGCGGCAATATCAGCAATAAGGATTGGCACTGGCCTTAATAACATAACTCTCAAAGGCTGAACACAAAGCATGCTGGGAAACAGGAAGGCACATTGTTAGCTGTGTAGCCCCGTCGCAACAGTGTGTGTCCTTCGATTAGCTCGACAACCGTTCATCCGATCTACTTCACACTTGGTGGGCGTATCACCGGGCACCCAAGGACGTGCAGTGTTGAATTTGGTGCAATTCGGACACGCGACGCGTGTAATATTAATAAACTTTGAGTAAACAAGCGAACAGCGAGCGGCTCAGCGGGGCTTCAGGACTGCGACTGAGTCACTTCTGTCCGCAGTGCATGTCGTCAGTTTATCCAAAAGCACGACTTGTGTTTGTTTTGGTTTTTTTTCCTGTGAGAAAGAGTGTATTCCCCCGCAGTAACGCAAAAGTAATGGAACAAGTAGTGTAACTAATTACTTTCTACAGGAAGTAATTAAGTAAAGTAATGCATTACTTTTTTTAAATAAAACGTAACGAGTAATGTGTAATACATTTCTTTTTTGGAGTAAGGATCCCAACACTGCTCACCGGGACTGGTGTCCTGAAAAACGAGTGTCTACGAGTCGGCAACATCAAATGTCCATCCAAACATTGCTGCTATATTTTTAGTTGTGCGAAGAAGCAACAATCTTCCAGAGACAACTGAGATATCATACCCTATATATTACAATAAAAATGAAATTGTTCCGTTTCCGTGAAAATTGCTTTGGTTCAATTTTTTCATTGATTACTTGTTACACGCACATGGTTCTCTTGAGCATTATAACCTCAATCACAATGTCTTTACACCCACGGTGTGACTCATGATTATCAGGGCCACTAAGCTCGATACGGGATGATAAGGATCAAGCTTTGGCTTTATGCTTGTTATTCACTTATCTATAGTTACACAACAATGAATAGGTAGATATAATGCTGTTCTGTGATATACTTAGTAAGTACCGTCAGTCCAAATGGAATGGTCTCAAGCACAACGGCACTCCGCGATGATATTTTGTGCAGAACTAATCCAGTACCTCGCGTCCGTGTGTTGTATATTACAATATAGTTTTTATTCGGCTCACCCCATCCGATTAGCGTGAATCCCCACAGGTATTTGGAGTCTGATAAGAAGGCCATGAAGATCAGGCTGTGGAGATAGAGTCCCTCCACCAGGATCCAATAGTAGTTGGTGGCGAGGAAGTAGATGAAGAGCAGAACTGTGACCTTGCATCCGGTCTACGGTAGTAAATAAAAGACAAACAGAGCCCTATAAGTGAATAAGCCAAAATAAGATAGATAGATATGGTAGATGCTATATTCATCCCAGAGGGAAATTGTGATGTTACAGCGGCTCACATCATAATTCCATATATTTGTACCACTTTTCATTTTCATATTTCTATTATTATCTATCTATCTATTATCTATTGTTACTGCCTCTTGTTTTGATGTGAGCTGCAGGGACATTGCAATTTCCCTTCGGGATGAATAAAGTATTTGTTTCCATCTATATGTCTGTCTGTATCTATCTAAACAATAGGCAGTAATAAGAAAGTAATAGAATAAAATATTTAAAAAAAATTGGCAATATACAAAAAATAGAAAAATTAAAAAATATATACAATATGCAGTAAATGTACAATAAACCACCAAAATAAACAATTACAATAAAAATAATGTTTGTTTTAGGTTGGTGGGAGGTCACAATCGGGCAAAAAAGAACTCTGGTAAATTTCACAACTTTTTTTTTTAAGTTCAGAGCAATATAACTTCAAATTCGAGTTAAATCCTAAATTATAGAGAAAATGAATGTAAATATCAGAATATGAAGAAGCAGAAAGTCTCCCTCATAGAAACACAACAGACGCGCTGACGAAGCAAGTCAGCACAACATCATTGAGAAGGTAATTAGGAAAAAGACAATTACAACAATAATGTAATTACAGTGAGAATGGATCAGTATTCAGATCATGCAAAATCATTTGTTGTTGGACAAGTATAATGAGGTCAGGGTGACAAAGATAAATTGTTCCGCAAAAGAAAACAAATTAAAAATTGCTCATGAAGTCGCAACCGTCAACAGTGTCGATGCACTACCTGCCTTTAGGCATTTAGAAGCCTCTTCATTAGTCAGTTTGCAGACACACTAATGCACTTTCAGAAGTTCAATTTAATGAGGAAATGTGTGATATTCATTTTTATTTAAATTGTAATTTTTTTCTCTTCACCTGTGCTGTCAGCATGCTTGGCATACACCAGAGTATTTGTATGCCGGTGCATCTAGGACAGAGTTGATCTGCAAGTGTTCAAATTCTCGACCTGCAATGCCGCTCTATATTCATTCGTTAATCAACCACTACTGCTGCAGTAACTCTGTCCTGGGAATGAAAAGAGCACAGCTTTTTGTTTTACAAGACCGCCACCGATCCCCCTCTTCGGAGCACGATCTGACCATGATTTGATCTATAAACCACTAACCATCATTACATGTACAGTACTTCTCCAAGAGGGGGAGAATCACCAACAGGTACTGACAAAACATAATGAATTCAGTCGACGAAAATTGGAACAGATATTCGGCACCTTGCCTGAAATGTGTGATTTATGACTCGGGTGTGTCTCAGCGCTACAGCATCCGAGGAGAGATAAGGAGGAGAACATTTTAGACAAAAAAACTATCCACCAGGGGTGAACTAATTGGTGCAAAGGGAAGATGGAGCACTCGAGTCAAAACTTTCGATTGTAAATGGAAACCCAGTTCTCTTGGTGGATATAAAGTGGTGAAAATCGGTAATGATTTACGTGGACCAAGTCCACATTTCGGGGCCTCAATGTCTGAACAATTGAGCCGTTTCTAAAAACCAACCTAGCACTATAATGGAATCTGTAACAGAAAAATTGATTAAACTGGCCAAAGAATATCCCTGGCATACTCCCAAAATGTTCCCTCCCGCTGCATTCAAAGGTGACCATGGGGATGAGAAGAGATCTGACAGTTCGCCCACTAGCTCGTTACCTAACTTAGCGGGAAAAGAAAATCTGTGGCTCAAATACGGAACGAGGAAAGAGCCAGAGAACAGAGAGAAAATGCGTGAATGTTTTCATGAAGGCTCAGAACTCCCACGCCAGGAGGAGGGCCACCCCTCTCCCTACAGTACATATCAGGCTGATCCGGCCTCTTCCACGGTCTGGTCTCTGATCCTGGATAGGGATGCCTTTAAAGAAAATCAGGCCCAGGATGAAGCTGTAGCCTGCACACACTCCTACCAGGCTGGGAATACACTTGCTGCTGTAGAACAGAGCATTAGCCCCCACTATCCAGCCAGAGCAGTTCAATGCAATCGCCAGTCATCGTTTTATCCCCCCCCAAAAATCGGTGCCCTCTCTGAAAACACGCTCTCTACATCACACTCCGATCTTGTGGCAAATCTTCACGCAAAGCAAGATGTGCCATTTTACCGTAAAAGACCTCACAACCAACATTTGTGTCTCCTTATATGATACAGTATGATAGCCAGCCTCGTGATTACAGTAGATCAAAATAACGATCACTCATTCGATTTTGTTACCGAAAACCGAATATCTAAACATACCAATTTCTATCCTTGTACCTACCTTAATTACATTAACATTAACCTGAAATGGCATTTACTGCATAAAAGACAAATAGGATATATTTTTTAAAGGTGTAGTGTGTAGAATTTGTCCATTTTGCAGAACTGACTTGGCAGGAATGGAATATAATATTCATAAGTATGTTCCTATTCATTACCTTAGAATTAGTCGTTTATATCTCCATGGCGTCGCCATGTTACGTCGCCATGTTTCTACAGTAGCCCAGGACGGACAAACCAAACACTGGCTCTAGAGACGGACTTCGGCGTTTTTCGCGGCCACCGTAGCTTCTCCTGCACGGATGCTGCCATTTTGCACCGCCACGCACACGGAGGGGAATTCAGTTGGTTGCAATCTGCAACCTCACTGCTACTGGCCACGAAATTCTACACACTGCACCTTTAATTGCTGTATCCAAAGCTGCCTTTTGACACTTTGGCTTTCAGCCGAGTGGAGCCAAAACAAAAACCCTCCCTTGACACCCTGATATTTAACCTTGCAGCCCCAAAAACAAGTTTCTGTCATCTTATAATTTTGTACTCATTGATAATATTCTACCCACCTTTCACTGCGCCCTGTAGTTATGTAGTTACACCTGAGCACCGAAGTGTGAATAACATTCTGATTAGATCTATACTTCCAGGGACTCTCACTTCTTTTCTTATTCTTGCAGATGTGAGGGGTTAGAAAAGGACATTGCTCCTACACTGAGCAGAGCGCAGACCTCCCCCAAAGCGGCACCGTTCCCACTGTTCCCACCCAAGTGTAAAACACATATAACATTAGTTGTAATTCCTACACCGTCCACCTGATCTGGATGTAAATACCCTCAAATTAAAGTCAAAGTCTGCACTTTCATTGTTTCATTTCAAGTCCATTGTGGTGATGTACAGAGCCAAAATTATTTTAAAAAATTGTGTCAATGGACCTGACTGAATTTGCACTTTAACATGTTATTTATGGGATTTTATTATGTTTTCTGTTATTAGCATTTTATTTCTATGTTTTTATTGTGTTTTTGTTGTGTGTATATTATTAATGTTATGCCTTATATAAAGCCTTGTGTATGAAATGTGTTGAATGGGTCTCATCCGAACAGTGTGGGAGTCTGAAGTCGGTGATGCCAAATGGATAAAAGCTCCACGGGGAATCTTGAACACAATCTGTTCAAGGGTGTTGAACCCTTGAGATAAACTAGTGTTTTTTAAATTGTTTGTATAATTATGATACTACCTCAAGTGGGCTTCATACTGTAAGTCATGCTGAGCTTTAAACACAAGGGGATGAATTAGAAAGCATAACACGTGTTTGACTAATATATTTATATATATTATCCACACTCGTTGCGTAGAGTGTCCTTGCTTCATCCCGAGCGGTAAGTTTTTGGTTCGATTCATCACATAACTTTTGCAGTGACTCTTGAATTGTGTAATTCTGGTGCAGTGCTTTTGTTGCTTACGCGTGTGCTGACCGTATCTGAAAGCCTTTTCCAAGTCTCCATCCTGCAGTTGTCTTCCAACAGGCCGTGGATTTGGAAGATAAATTAAAAAGTGCCTGTACGAAATTAAAAAATCCTGCGTCTCAAGGCAGCGGTTAACACTGTTAAGCCCCCCGAAATTGAGTGTGCACGGTATCCACTCGACCAAAGGGATAATCTGTTTAATGCGTGCTTGCAGGCCACGATAAATACCGGACACGTTGGCTGCATTGCCATAACACTGGCCTCTGCAGTTAGTGATGTCAATGCCCATGTCTTGTAAAACACCAGCAAAGTGACTCTTCTTGAATGACTCTGAATTGGCAGAAACTTGCCAAAACGCTCCGCGATGCAGCCGTGGCATATCGCGTAATGAATGTGAGCTCGTCTGTGTGTGTAACATCTGGAGTGGAACTCAGAGTCCTGATCGAAAAGTACTTTGCCATTTCTATCTGAATGACTATCTCCGAGGACCCGGTCGCCCATCAGTTCAATAAATTGTAAACATGTTGATGAGAGGTACAGCATGATGGTGTTCCCTTTGCCAGCATTGCCATATTTTTTATGCGCTTTCAAGAATGGATGGGACTCGCTGATACCTTCCAGCACACCCATAGAGTTCCCATTATCAGGTTGCCCAAAAATTGTGGAAAAAAACTGTGTCCCCTGAAAGGTAGTCCTCGCTCTACTATAAACTTCACCACCTCAACCACCCTCCTCGGTCCAATATTCACTTTCACTGTCAAATTGTGTTTTTTGTTCTGAATCTATACTCTAATGTCTATAATACAACAATACTAAATTATAAACAATATTTATAATCTAATCTAACCCTAACCCATGCATCAGCACAGCGAATAACATAAGCAACCGTAGCCTCTGGCTCTCCCATCCTTCATGTTCAGCCAAGTGTGCGGCTGCAATTTTCCAGTCACTAGAGCCTGCTGTGAGTGCAGACTGAAGATCACTGTCCCCAAATAATTTACATGCGAAACAAAACGCAGTGCCTTTCGAAGGGGAATAAAGCAACCATTCGCTTGGCACGGTTTCCTTTTCCTTTCCTTTTCCTTTGGGTTTTGTAAAAGTAGCTCTTTGGGTGTTTTGTGTTGTCTTTCTGAGGCAGCGACATCTGAGTCTTTGTTTGTTTGTTTCAGGTCCGATTTATTTTAACCCGGTATGTCCTCGTATGTTCATCAATTTGATCCCAGAATGGAGGAATTGGTGGCGGCTGGGACAAGGCTAATTCCCGTTGTGTCGGTGGTACAACATACTGGTGTTTGGCGTGGTTGAAGTGAGTGTCGGCCCCTCTGTCTCAGGATCTTCGGTCTCCTGCTGTGGATCTTCAATATGTAGTTGTCGACTAGATGACGGTTCGACAGCCTTGAAATATCCAGTCAATTTATGGATTTTCAGTAGCTCTTGGTCACGGTGTTCGTTCAGCCGTTGTGCTTTTCGTTTTTGTGCTCCGCTATCATGTTTTCTTTCTGACATTTTGCCGCTATGCTCTCCAGTAGCAGTGACGTACCATTTGAAAACCAAATTGACCTTGTTATGAACCTGGCCACATGACATGACATGGGCCACACATCTACCCAATCAGCTGCATCATTTATTTCGTTTCTTATGGGCCAATAGGGGTCAAGGTATTTTTTTTCTTAAGTAAATTTAAATAATTAAAAATAGTCTGGGCAATCCGGGACCCTTACTGATCATAATATAGTGGCTCTAGTAAGAAAAACTCCCAAAGTTTTGTGAAAATGATTGTGTTTCACTTCTACCACACACACATGCAGGAGTAGCGAACGATGAGATACAGTCTCTGCGTTTATCCCATCCTGGCCGTCCTTCCTCCAGGGGCAGCCAGGAGCAGTGGGTTAGGGTTAGGGTTAGGGGCTAATATAGTGGCTCTAGTAAGAAAAACTCCCAAAGTTTTGTGAAAATGATTGTGTTTCACTTCTACCACCCCAAACACCAGTTGTTTCAATATTTAGCAATGACATGCCTTATGTT
>OMKR01002103.1:2125-13879 GCA_900302355.1 Cyttopsis rosea
CCCCCCCGCCCCCGCCGCAGAGAAGCCGCACAGCGGGAGCAACCGAGACCCACGACGGCGAGCGGCCACCAAGGAGCCCTGGAAAGCACCCCAGGCGGGGCTGCGGAGAGCTCCGCCGGGTGCGCAGCAGACCAGAAACCACCTGGTACCGGCGGCAAGCTACCAGGACCTGAACACAGCCGCCACCCGGTCGCTCCCGGTCAGCCACTCCCTCACACCATCCCTCCAGTGGCCGCCAGTGCTCAATGTGTGCTGTTTAGCAATTGCGGGATGTGGGGGTGCGAGTCATCCAAGCATGTCAAACCCAAATCACTCAAACCCTTCCTACTCCACCTGCTCTGGTGTGTTGTTTGGAGTAAGATTTGTGTGGGTGTGTATGTGTTCTAAGATAATATGAGTGGTATTAAAATTGTGCAAATTACATCACAGGGGCTGCACTTCCTATTGGCAACATAGCTTTGTTTGTCTTATGCCTGCAAATGAGAGTGGGTTGTATGTGTGCACTTCACGGGTGCGGGCTTCGTAACAAAACTATGTATCTTAGCAACATTTGATTTAGATAGCTGTTGTAGAGTAATTCGATGCCGGGAGGTGTAGTTTGTTTGACCATAACATGTGCATAATATGAGGAACCTGTCGACTAAGGGAGAAATATATCAAGTTTTGTCAAAGCAGCCTGTGGTGCTGGAAACATTAGGGTTGTCCAACAAAAAGACATCACCATGAACGCACTCTCTAGGCAGACAGAGAAGCTGACCAGAATCATCTGAGCAAACAGCTGAACAGAAAGTGAAGACGTACCATCAAGTGAGAGCCAGTCATGCTGAGATGAGGGCAGTGAAGGAAGCGCGCGGGCCTTGTACTCAAACACCACAGAGTTGGAGATGATCTGATTACTGACAGCCACCTGCAGTGTCACCAGGCCGGTGTCATGAGCTGTGGAGGCAGAAGAGATGAGGCCGTTCAGTGCATTTAGACACAACAGCAGCGTTACGTGATAAGAATCTTTGGCCTCCATCCATGGTAGTTGTCTATGGTGTTTTTAGTAGGTGCTTCACCTACTAAGGCTTGGTTGTGCACATGGCATTTTCCGCCTATTTGACTTAGAGGCTCGTCGGAAACCCAATATATTGTGAAGTGCACCCCAGCTGATTATAGGCACAAGGCAGAGATACTGTACACCCTAAATAGGAGACCAGTCCAAAACATGCTAAGTCTTCAATTAGCCTTTCAGGTTAATTGACCGGGAATCCGATCAGCAGATTAGATGCTCCAAAATCTTTAATTTATTCCAAATTGTAATGATTTTGTATCCTTCCGGTTTTAATTGTAAAGTTTTGATTGATTATAATACATCTAAAATACCTTTGGATGTAAGACATTTTGGCTTTGTCCTACCCTGGCCTCTTTCTGGCTGCTCATTTCCGTGTCTCTCTCTCTCAAGTACTAGGGAAAGCCATCAACCCTTGTCCACTATCCACAACATTCATCCTACCAAACTGATATTGCCTTTTCATTTATTATAATAATGTGGTTAATTCTCATAAAATGGAAACATGCATCTCCTGTCTCATATTCAATGGGTGAGAGATCTCATGAGTATTAGTAGTAGTAGTAGTAAAAAGATCAGGTATTTCTGGACCAATTCAATTTCAAAAATCCATTTGTTCGAAGCCTAGTTAATGCATCTAAAATCTATTGGATTGGGTTTTCAGCCTGATATTAGCTAGCAGACTGCCCATTTGTAATAGCAGATCTGAAGCTTTATTATGAATTGTTCACTTACGGTAGAAGTACACCAGGCGTGCTGGCGCAGCGCGGCGTGCTGTAAGTGCACGCTTCCTATTAAAGGTGCAGTGTGTAGAATTTAGTGGCATCTAGTGTAACGGACTTGGCAGAAATGGAATATAATATTCATAAGTATGTTTTAATTGAAAATGAAAATAAGAATAAGAAAATAAGAATTGTGTTTTCATTACCTTAGAATGAGCCGTTTATATATACATAAGCGCGGGAGCCCTTTCCATGGAGGCCGCCATGTTGCACCGCCATGTTTCTACAGTAGTTCTGTAGACTGGCTCTAGAGAGGGACTTTTGCATTTTTTGCGTTTTTCACGAGTTTCGCGGCCACCGTAAATTCTTCTAAACGGAGGGGAATTCAATTGGTTGCAATCTGAAACCTCACTGCTAGTGGCCGGTAAATTCTACACACTGCCACAATTCATGTGGGGCCCTTTAAATCCCCATGGGGCCCATATGGGCCATTTCATTTCAATCATATTAAAAGTTATTTATGGCAGACTACTATAAAAACATTTTTTGTTTTGTTTATTAACTTAAAGTGTCTGCAGAGATCATAGGACATGTTGTAATGTAATTTTTAAACAAGTAATAAGCAGAAATCACAAGATATTTTTCACACAATAACTAATAAAAGCATTGGTGGTATTTAAGACATAAAAGTTATTATCAAACTGGTTTGTTAAAAAAGATTTAACGGGCACCAATGCGCCTGGTGTATTTCGGGCATTATTCTCATTTAAAATTTGCTAGATACTAAATCAGCATCTGAAAATTAAAATTTAATTCAAATGTCCACCCGCTTGTATGCCATCTTACCCGGGCAGTAGCACCGTAGCACCCCGGGTTGGATGAGAGAGGCAGGAACTGAGATCTGGTCAAACAGGCAGCTATAGTTGGAACTGGCCTCTTGCCAAGGGCCGGTGATCAGCACCTTCACCCCACCCTGCAACACAGGGAACATGGTAAACAGGCTGGAACTAATCTGCACCTGCAGGGTCAGCATTGAGTATCACTATTTACAGTATGTTAGTTGTTGTTGACTGCCATCTAGTGTGCACAGTGAAGAAAAACACAAAATAGGAGGAACACATTTACTCAATCTGACCTCTACTGCCATCATGTGGAAAATCAGTACCACAATTATCCATTTTAGCCTTCAATACCCTTAAATACATCACTGCCATCTAGAGGTTAAATAAGAATGTTGCATTCGAAAATGATTGAAGGAGAGAAGTGTGAGTACCAGAAAATCTAATTGCAGGTAGCATAGTATTACTTTAACTCAAAATCAGGAGATGTTTTTAAACAACATTTTATCAACTCATCCAAAGCACTGATATCTGTCTTGTCCTACACTGAAAATGTCTCCATGCTTTTATTACATGATCCTAATTACATAAATTTCTTTTCATGTATTTTTCTAATTTTGTTGCTTTTAAAATGAAACATTGAATGAAGCATTTCAGTGTTAAAGTAACGCCATAACACAGTTTAGACTTTGCTTAAATTAAATACTGTATCTCACAGCTTGCCATTAAGCACTTCAAGAAACAAGAACATTGAACACTAACCTCAGGGTAGGACCATTCAGGGGAGTAGTCAGTGACCATGAAGAGCCGACCAGTGGCCTGGAGCATTCCCAGAGCCCCTTGGGCCACAGCTGCGGACACCACGTCAGCAACATGCATGTAGGACAGCGAGCCCGCCTCTCCAGCATTTCCCCCGGCCCCAGCTCCCCCACTCAGGGACTGGGGGCTGCAGCAAGGCTGGAGGCAGAGTTCTGAGGGGCTGTAGCCCCTGGCACCTCCATCCTCCTGGCCCTGCTGGACCGCTCCGCCGCCTGCATTCTGATTTTCGGAACCATGGGAAGTCACCAGCTGGTGGGCATACAGGGCCCCCCCTGTCGACATGGCAGCCCCACTGCCATCCACTGAAATGAAGTCGTTTATGAGGTCAGAGAACTGGTTCCCAAATGAGATGTCAAAGTGATCCAGGCTGATCTCCATGCCTGTCCCTCCTGCTCCATTACTGCCCCCTCCACCGAGACCCTGGTGGCCTCCCACTGTGTTATACAGTCCCTGGACCATTCCTGCCCCCTGGAGGAGGGGCTGTAGCTGCTGTTGCTGCTGCTGAGAACGGTTGCTGCCATCACTGTTACTGTTTCCAGTACGAATTGCCACTCCTTCCCTGGCTCCTCCTGCAACCCCGGCACCGTTGTCTGAAGCCTGTTGCATGTAATGTTCTGACCCTGCTCCATCCGCGTTCCCCCCTCCACAGGCCTGAATGTGATCCCCAGCCTTGAGTAGGTTTTCTGTTCCATTCTCATTGTTTCCAGCATGGGCTGAACCCACACTTCCTGGCTGCTCCAGACCCACCACCTCCTCATGCTCATTGCCCAGCCCAGGAAAGCCCCCCTGGTATTGGAGTAGCTGGAGGGATCCAGCCTGTCCAGGCCCCTCTGTGGGTGAGCCTCCATTACAGTTGGCCCTATGCTGGCTCTGGTGGGCCTGGTGGTGGTGGTGGTGGAGGTGGCCATTGGTGCCAGGGGAATCCGTCTTCACCACCTGCAGGCCCATATAGGCTCCAGAGTCATGAGAGTTGTGCTGGCCCATACTCACCCGTCCCTGTTGGGCCTGGTTGGTTTGCGAGGCATCCTGGAGGAAGAAGCTTGGTGAGCGGTTTTGGTGAGCCATATGGGGGCTTGAGATGGCCTGGCCATAGCCACCTGTGGCAGCATTGGAGGTGTAGTCTTGCTTGGCATCAATAGCACTGAAATCCATCTGTTCTAGGGTGGTACTGGGGCTCAAGCCCCCACCTGAAGGGAGGAGAGAGCCTGCTGGTGTCAGGGTGAGGCTTCCCTGGGCTGAACCAGCACCAGATGACACAGACACAACGCTGCCACAGTTCACTACCGGCCCCACCTGGTAGCCGCTCTCCTTGGCCAGCTGCTGCTCAAAGGAAGTGTCTTCTGTCTTGATGTTCTTGACCAAAGCTAAGCTGAAGGTATAGCCATTGTCTGACATGGAGGGGGAGCGCTGCAGACTGCCGTTGGTGCTGCCGCTGCCACCAGAGCAGGATGAGGCTGAGGAGCTGTTGGGCTCTGTCTTCATCGCACTGCCCCCATAGGTCTGACCCTGTTTGGGGTTGTTTAGGAAACAGTCAGGATCAAAGTTCATGTTAGTTTCTGGGATTTTGAGAGATCCAGAATCCAGACTGCTGGAGAGCACCAGCTCCTCAGACACCCCTGCGGACAGCATGGCCAGATCTCCTCCATTGCCTGTCCCAGCCTCCCTTACTCCTCCCGTGGGAAAGGCAAATTTGTGGCTGTCAGAAGTCACAGAAAGCACCAGGCCTTGAGAGGCAGCATCTGCACCCATCAGGTGAGTGTTGGGACCTGTGGTCGGAGACATGCTGTAGACAGGGTCTCCAGTGACCTCTGACATGAAGACACTCTGGGAGAGGCCAGACATGACAGAGGCCACGTGCCCCATTCCCGTCACCACAGGACTGTCGGCCATGTCTGGGTCGCTGTTGAGCCCACTGCTGATTGAGACAGGGGAGTTCTGGGTGGTGTCAGGGACCTCCACTTGGTTGGTGGAGGACACCTCAGTGCTGTTCTGGTGGAGGAGAACCGGCTTGTGAACCTTGCCATTGCGCTTCTCCCTGGCAGTGCCCCCGCCACCTCCTCCGGAACTCTTGCCTCCAGCATGGGTGCTGTGCTCAGTTTTGCCCTCGGACACGTCATTGTTCTGGACCTCAGAGTGGGCACTGTAGCCCCCCGAGCGGGGGTCCACCTTGGGCGAGATGATGCGGTGTTTGGCGCTGTTACATTTGTGGTGCACGCTGCTTCCCGCACCTGAATAGAGACAAGAGTAAAGAGTGACAGAGTTTGTTTAAGAATAATGCAATAATCGCATAAACAATAAAGATGTGTAAAACTGCCAGTCCTGGTTTATTGGTTTGTCTGATTGTCTGATGTGTGATTGTCTGATCAGTCAGAGAAAAAATACTTTTCAAGGAGTAATAAGCTATCCACCGTCTCCAGTTTACTGTATGTTAAGTGACGCTTATGACAAGTTCTCAATTGCTAGTTACTTCAGTTTTGTTATCGCAAAACACATTTCAGGGCTCTTTGTTTTACTGTTTTTCAAACTATCAAATGGCTTTCTGCTTGACATTTTGTGGAGTTAAATAAATTAGGAATCAAATTTAACTGATTAGCGGGAGTTATTACCACAGCCGGGCTATTTCATATATGGCGTTGGCATAGTAATCAGTAAACAAGCAATAGGCCAAAAGCTCTGACATTCTCCATATTCCCTACATGTCTCCTACCCACAAAATGTCCTCCTTGGACTAGCTCATGGCTGCCACCCTTTTACATGACCTTTCTTTGTCTTTTGCTATCTTTCCGTTTCTCTCCCCAGGCCATCCCACCCTCCTCTAGCCCTTACCCAGGGTGCCCGTGCAGAGACAGTTGTGAGTCCGGGGAGGTGGCTTGGTTTGGTGGCTGTCCAGAATCTGCTGCACCAGCTGCTCCACTGAGAAGCCAGAGCTGCTGTTCCCGTTGCTGCAAGTCCACTTGATGCCATGAACTGCCGGGAGAGAGGAGGAGACAGAGATGTCAGTCCATCCTACAGGCCACCAGCCATGCCAGCCCCCCTGCCCCACCTTCCCTGTCTGCCTGCCACAGTACTTATACAATGCCTACTTGACTATCTCACGCGACGCTCGCCCTGGTCAAACAGCATAGATGTTTATGATTGTCACTGTGGCAGGGGAACAGCAAAAGACTAAACGAGACAGCATCACACATTGAAGATTGTTTTTCCATCCCAGTAATGCCACACATCATAGGATTTAGCAAGGATGGTGATCACATATCTTCTTGCAAGACACACAGACTAGTCTGGGACCGATCACAAGAGTCTCTGACCATCTCAAGTCAAACCACTGGCTGTGATGCGAGTGCGCTCTTCACAACCCTTAACACAAGATATTCAATTATAATTTTCTTAATATCTTGAAGATTTGTCTGGGACTCGAAAGTCCTCCCTAAAGTCCTTTGGTGTATACTAGGCATATGAAACTCATGGGGTACAACTTTTGGTAATAGTGGCGTACTGGCAGTAAAAGCAGCAGCAGTAGCAGTTTGACTTCACTTCCCACAAAGACCACTGATGCTAAGGCCAAGTACGCACATTTAATACTAGAAAATAACAGATGTTAACATGCCAAAAAAGCAACAACAACATGGTGCTAATTTTAGAAGAACTAAAAGTAACAGGATTGGTAGTGACAATGGTTATGGCATTACTAGTAGTACTAAGTAGTACTAATAGTAGTAGTAAGTCCTAAAACTAGGTGTGCTGTTTGGAGTTTGAGCAGTTGGTGTAGCAGTATTAGTTGATTGTAGTTAGCTGTCCTTCCTTCCAAAATACATTCAGAAGGATGAGCAATTTCACCAGTGTTGGTAGAATTAACCCTAAGACTTTTAGTAGTAGTAGTTGTAGCACAACTTCAATCAATACTTTCTTTTCTTCTCCTCTTATGGCTCCTACATCTCTCTCAAACTTCACTCCAAGTACTCATTGAGTAATTCCTCCTGCTCACGCATGCTACTTTAGACCTTATTTCAACTCTCAACTGACCACAGCCGCGTTGTCCGCTTCATCTACTGCCCGAGGTAGGCCCTCTAAAGTCCCCCATCTCCATTGAATCCCCAGCCTCCTGTAGCACATTGCCCCTTTATTAAAGTAGAGTTGACGTGGTGTCTCTTTCTCTCTCCGGTTTCCGGGGAAGCCCTCCCTGATCCCCCCCGATCGCCACTATTCTGTTCTGACAGAGGAAGCCACGAGGGAGGAACATTGACTGGATCTGCTGGATCCGTTGCCGCAGCTAGGCTGGGAGAAGGAGAGAGGAAGGGAGAGAGAGAGATAGAGAGAGAGAGAGTCTACTACCTCGGTCACACCTCGCTAAAAACGCCTCCTAATACCTTTCATTGCTCCACTCGCCAGCCAAGCCGGCACTTCAGATGATAGTGATTGTAGGTGCTTTACGGGGGAAGCAGAAACCACTGACTGCTGCAGCTCCGACGCTCTCGACCGTAAAGGAAATATATGGTAATAGCTTAGAAGAGGAGCATATTTAGACTATCAAACTGAATCAAGGCAACTTCAGCTGAGGGAGAGAGAGAAAGAGAGCGAGAGAACGAAAGAGTGTTCCAGACAGAAAGAGAGTGAGAGATCTGTGATAAATAAAGTTAGAGTTTTCTAAGTGCATGTCTGCATATAATAAAGAGAAATGGAGAATATAAAGAGAGGGACTGAGTGGAAGCGAAATTAAAGTCAGAGTCAGAGTTAAGAGCAGAGCAAACAAAAGATAATTGGATGACGGTGATGAGGCTCGTCCCCTGGCAGACGTGAGGCCTGGTCACCAGTAGATGTCAGCAGAGTAGTTGCTATGGAGCTACGCTACGCTGCGCTGCGCCGCGCCGCTCTCTGCTCCCTGATGGCATCCCGGACAGGGCCATTTGCATTTCTGGCAAAAGATATTGAATGCGGATAATATTTCAAAGTGTAAGGTTTTCATTCATTGCCATTGTTAAATCTCATCTGCAGTGTACTGTCTTGGCATACGGTGTGAAACAACAACAGCAAAATTAAATAAGCTGTAATTCAGACCAACTTTTGGAATCATGTTGCAATGCAACAACGTTTTACTGTTCAGAGCCTGACAGTCATGAATACAACCTCCACAATTTGTTCCCAGAGGATGATGCTGGTATTACTAATACAAGGATAATTGAGCCATGGGCTGCCAAGTGTCCTATCATGAATCCCCTCTTATGATGAACCCAGTGGTGGTGGGTTTTAGGGGACATAAAAGGATGACAGGGCACGAGTGACAGCCTCGCAGCAGCTTATATCCACCATGTATCCTCCATCCCTATATGTCTAAACTCTCCCAGTCGCTCCCCCCGCCATGATCCCTCATGCCAGATTCGCTGTGGCCCTCTTCAGCCTTCATCTGGACGGGCATCAACCCTGGAGGCTCTGGATTGTTGATGTTCTGTTACTAGCGTGTCTGCCTGTCTCCTCTCCGCACAGTGGCTCGTGCTCCAAAGCCGACATGACAGCAGCAGCGCCACCGGGTTCAATCCCAGCAGCGGCGGCGGCAGCACCAAACAACAAACCGGTCGCATCATCGTCCCGATTGCATTCGGTCTCGAGCAGAATCACTTTGGCGCTAATGACGAGCGGGACCTCGCGGTTGGGCGCGCGCTCGTGCATTTCGCATCGGCTGCCCGCTGCAACCGCTGGGCGCCATATGGGATAGTAGAGTAGAGGAGAGTCTGGGAGATCTCGTCCTCTCTACCCCAGTCTGTCTGGCCTGGAGATTGGCCCTTCTGTCTGTCTGAGGATTTGTTCGAGGCGCTCATGCGCTATTTGTCAGCAGGCTGGGGGCATGATTGGGGAGCCTCTGCTGTGTGTTTATAACATTAAACCAGAGGGGGGAATCAAGCTGGATGCCTTGTCTGGCAAAAAACTGTGGCGTGAGTGAGCCATTCTCTTAACCCTCCCCCGCTTCTCTCTCTCATCAAACGCCCCAGAGCGTTACAGAGGACCAGGTCAGACAGGGCCATGTGTCACAGGGTTTATATTTGGCTGGAGCATGTGGGTATCTCTCGTGTGAGCGGAAGCGTGTGTAAGACTTTGCAATGTGCCTCAGTGTTCACATGAGAGTCTGCATGTTTGCTGGGAAGAGGGGGGGGAGCAATAATAAGAACAACTGATCCCTGCGATCCACATTTTGACTTTGTTACTATATCTTTGGTATCGTTATGGGTGTCAACGGGTTTGTGTGTTGAAATATCACAAAACACAAAAAAACAGAAGGAGGAGAACGACAGGTAAGGGCAATTATACAGCAGGCTGACACAGAGAAAGAAAAAACTTTTTAGCATCACACTGACGAGACCCTGTGCTGGCACTAAAGAGACATAGCGAAGCTGGGTTTTGCCAGTTTTACGTGACATCCATGTTAGCTCCGCGCCGATCGTAATTCGGGTTTCTGTGTATTTTCCCAACAGAATACAGTAAATAATATTAAGGGCCTGTGCAGCTGTGGAGAGAAAACCTATTCTGCTGGCTCATGGAGCTATCAATAGAACCTCGCTGATGGCTCTGATAAATACAAGAAGCTGTCCATGATGCTACGCACACACACAAACACACACTGTAGCGCAACCGTGCAATTTAAAATGCATGTATCTATCTATGCGTGTAGGCCTTAAGATATAGGTCACTCTGGGGAGAATGTTGTGTAAAAGAAGGCCTGTGTTAATGTATAATTTAAAGTTGAATAATGCATAGAAAATACAAGATGCGCTTCAGCCCTCGCACCTTGTGTCCAGACGAAAGCCATTCAGCTCAATAGCCACTAGGTGGCAATGTTGCTCTACTGTCAAGCTTGTGTTTATGGCTGTTGTGGTGGAAAGAGAGGGATGGAGGGAGAGGGTGAAAAGAGAAAGGGGGAGAGGGTTTTGTTGCTCTTTATGTAGCCCCCTCATGTAGCCCGGCAGCTAGAAGGCATCACACCCTCACTCTCTTTGTCCCAACAACTCCCAAAGTTAATGGATTCGCGCATTACTGCAAATGCTGTCGGGTTTTTACATTAAGCCGCAGATGTAATGGAAACAGTCATATGCTGTGGCACTGTGGCTGTCCTGAGGTAAAGCTTTATGTTAAAGTGTGTCCTAAAACGAGGATAACGATACAGTCCATACTCTCTAGATAGCTAGGGCCGAGCTGCCTTGTCAGACTGCAGCAAGCATGCTTAAGTTTGTGTTTGGGTGTGTGTGTGCGCGTGTTTGTTTGTGTGTGTGTGTGTGTGTGTTTGTGTCCCTGCCCCTGCTTTAAAAGCTGCTGACGCTGGTCTTTACCTGGTCACATCCCCGATAATCGACTGCCACAAAATCTGTCACAAGCCAGACACACCCCAGTCTCTTACACCCCACACCCCAGGCTTTTAAGACGCCTTAACAACTCTCTCAAAGATTCTCAATGTCCTGCTAGATCCCCGTTAAGCTATTATTGTCATCAGACAAACCCTGACATTTTCCAAAACATCTCCTCAATCTCCTGGCCGATTTGGAGAAAAACACACACATAGTGTCTCGCTGTGTGGAGACGGGCCGGAAAAACCAGGCAGCAATCAAGAAGGGGGAGGGGGACAGAGAAAGACCGAGATGGACATGGAGAGAGAGGGAGAATGAGAAAGAAACAGAGAGGTAGAGAGAGAGAGAGAGAGAGAAAGAGGGGTGTGTGTGAAGGATTTCTGGTGAGTCAGACACTCCCGCGCGCTAGCATGAATCAATAACCAGCTAGCTTCCCTCCTCTGCCTCACCTCCCTCTCAGGTCCGGGGAGGAGGTATGTTCTCATGCCGGCCAGCGTGGTGCCGGAGGTCTGGGGGAAGAGCTGACCTCTGACCCAACCGGCAGACGGCTCCAGGAAGAGGGCAAACTCATACTGCAACCAAGGAACACTCAGTGACCGAGGGTGCTCTCCGATCGGGGTACTGAGTGCACTTAGTGTACCAGCCTTCGGCTAATAGAACCGGGCATTAAATCTACAGACAACACTGTCAGCCAGTGTAATTAGTATCACAATGTCTGCGGACATGTAAAGGCTATTAAAGCCTTTTTACAGGAGACAGCGATTGTTTATATCAAGAGCTACAAATACGGGCTTGAGTGCACACTTGTGGATGTGCTGGGCCGGGATACTCACACATGGGCTTCAGCTGGCCGATCAGCTCCTCCTTCGTCCACTTGGCCCACTCCTTCTTGTCTGTGTTGATGGAGCACAGGATGGGGCCGCATGGTTTCCCACAATCCTCGATGGCTGGAACATTCAAGTAGTGGACGAGCACAATGTCTGGATTCTAGA
>OMKR01002110.1:8376-21792 GCA_900302355.1 Cyttopsis rosea
AGCGGCCACCTAGGTGGCCGCTTATAGGAAGCACCAGCCCGGACTGGATGCCAAAATAAGCCCTGTAACCGGTTCTCTCTCCCTCTGTCTCTATACCATACAGTATTGAATAGGGCAGCAACTAACGACTATTTTGATATTCTAATAATCTATCGATTATTGAAATGGATAATCGACAATTCGGATTATGAATCGCACAAAATTCTATGGCTCTTATTTAGCAATCAGCTTTTAAATTTAGCTTGAGGTTGTTTTAGGCATGTGCTAACTAACAATATAGACAATAAAGATGAATATTTCATTCAAAGGTACATCTTTTAATGAACCTTCTTGCTGATACAAAAGACAAATAAAGATTCCAATATCCATTTGCTGTGTCCGCGTCTTCTACGAGTCCACTAATTAATCGATCATGGACGGCGTGAGTGAAATGCTCCCACACATTGTTCACTTCACTCGCACAGAGTTGTGTGAAAAACACACGCGATAATGTCACTAACTGATCGACAGTTAAATTCGTAATTCTGCAATTAATTTGCTCATCGATTTTTGTCGACTACATCCATTATTCGTTGCACTCCTAGTATTGAATTTCAACATTCAGCTCCTTCCCAGACTAAATCGAGGAAACCCGATGAAAAAACAAAGACCTTTGGGACAAAAGTCATGAAAGGGAAATCCAAATGTGCTTGGATGCGAAATTAAGCGATTGAGGTCGTTATGATATTAATATATTTATGCCCACCTTTCCAGAGGGGTCCGTCTTAATCTCCCAGCCTCCGGGCAGCTCCAGCTGTGGGTCAGAGAACCGGTTGAGGAACGTCACAAGGTCCCGGTTGTGTTGGTAGCGTTCAAAGTTCCTGGCGTCCCTCCTGACCTTGAGAATCATGTGCTTCAGACACGTACTGTTGGTGAACATCCGGTAGGCACCCTATGGGGGGGGGATTAGATACGATTCAAGGGATTACTCCGTGTAATACTTTCAAATTATCTATGAATTATCTATAAACGAATCAAATCCATTTATGAATCGCAATTTGAAATTGTTGTCGTAGCAAAGCAGCATTATCACAATGCATTGTGGGATACGCTTGCCAGCACGGTGTCCAGTGTTTGCTAAATGACATAATGTAATGTATTATGCAGACGCTTTTGGTCCAAAGTGATGTACAAAAAGTACATGTGTCACAGTATCAAACCAACTGTATGTCACAGTCACAGCCAGGTAATCATTCTCTAGAAACAAGCAGTTGACCTATTCTTCCATGTAGACCTTCACCTTTCACCCGAAATTGTCTGTGGAATACTTGATTCTGATTGGTCAAGAGCGGCAATCAGTGGGTCAATTACTGAATTTCTGATTTCTATTTTGAGCGAATAGTTCGCTACGCTGTTTTTCTTAAACAAGGCACACTAGTTATAAAATCCTTTCAAATCAATATTCCATCTCAATGAATTATTTTATTTAGTAGGTAGCCTTGTAATAAGCGGGATAATGTGCAACCAGCCAGTCGTTATCGCAAAATAACCCTGTTCCTATCGGTGAGCGACACTGGGGTATCATGGCTGCAGCTCGCCAGCGCTGCATCAAAGATAAGTTGCAACTTAGGATAACATCAACCATGTTAATACGATATTTTACCGAATGTAGTGTGTCATCCTGGTGCTTTCCGCATACTATTTGATGCATAACACTCACATACTAAATTGGTGAACTAAATACTAATGCTAGTATGTGATTTTGGACAGAGTGATGGTGCACTGGATAGTACACGGGCAGGAAATAATACCCAAAATATACAGTATGAGTGTATAATAGCATTACTCCGGTGACTTCTGCTCCCTCCAGCTACTACAAACAAAGTGAAAAGGCCTTCCGAAAGCCTGAAAGTCTAAATCAAATAATTTAAAAAATCATCTTCAATTCAAAATCATCAAAAACATAAATTAATATTAAAATACAGCCATGACAAAATGCGTATGTGTGTGTTTTCCTATACTTGTAAGGACCAAATGGACTATTTTTTGGTTTAGAAGTGCACCAGAGACACGGGTCCTCACTAACTCACTAGCCAGGTGTATTTACTCTGTACAAGAGTGTGTGTTCGTGTGCAACTCACATAATTTGCGTGCAGCACGGTAAAGAACTCCGGGTGCGTGATGAATTTCACGGCAGGGGTTTGGAGGAGAGCGGTCACCTTCTGACTGTTGACGGGGGTGGAGGAAGAGGAGGGAGAGGAGGAGCTGTCTTCGGGGGGTTCTAGGCAAACACACACACACACACACACGGTTGACTCCGGTGACTCAATATCAAAGAATTATCTGGATTAATTTACTGTAGCCTTCGTGGAGGAACTGAAATACTATTAAAAACCCTCTTCTTTGTTTTTTATTAATATTAAAAGTTTGGACTTATTGTAATTTTGTTCTACTTTATTATTTGTTTTACGATTTCTATTTGTTATTATTTATTGTATTATCTCTGGATCCTCCAACAAAGAAAATCCCTGCTGGGGATACATTAACCTCTTAAGCTCCAGGCCCATTTCTTGGGTTCCGAGTGAGGTGGAGGGGTTGGAGTTTGGGGGTGCGGTGTAGGTCAGCAGTTGGTGCCACATACAAGTGTCTTACACCTTCAGAAAGCTGAGACCCTAAGGAATCATTTGCAGCTTGACACTGTATGTCAATCATTTCTATCAATTAAAAGGTAATAAACATTATATTTGTAATTGCGCCTGATAAATTATTAATATTTTGAGTGTAAAGGGGCTTTAAACATTGTCCTCATACCTAATGATGCCATTCCCATGCTCAATTATGTGTGATTAGTTGCTGCACCAAGTTGTGGGTTGATACCATTAATTTCACAGCTTTGGTACACTTTCTAGCCATTTTTGACCACTGGGGAATGGAGAAAAAGGATTAAAAATCCCCCCAAAAAAACCACCTGAAGACCTCATGACCTTGAAAAACCATGAAGCTATGTTAGCCTGTGTAGCTGTTTACCTGGCTGTGAAACTCTTGAGGCTCTTGCGGTTCTAATGAGCCCAGCTTCATTCAGATATCTTGATGTGAGAGGTCAGGGGAAAACGTTATATATGAATATACGTCACGTCCATTTACTTTTGTCAAAAAAGATCGCAGACTTTGGAGCTGCTTATCGTGGGTAAGCATGACATGCTAACCGCCTACAGGTAGGCCCGCTCATGTAGTTTCTGTTGATAGTGGAAGCTAACGGCTAGCTTCAAAACTGATCTTGCGACAGTCTCGATCTACAAAATTAGATGCATGACACCACCACTAGCATTTTTGTCGCGCCAGTTGAAGTGAGCAATCATTTGCCCATGATTCTCGCTCAGTGGCGCTGCTAAAAGTCTCAAAAGTCAACTTGACAAGCGAGCGACTATTGAGCAGTTGCAAGGCGTAGGGAGGGTCCCCTATGCTCGTGCGGTCCCCCGGTGCATCTTGCATGCACATGCTCCGGCTCCACTGCCCAGCGCCAAATTGCGAGATGTAGAAAAATAGATATCGTGGTGCTATGGGGGAAGTTTTATTAGATTTTTTTCATCTTATCTCACCACTGTTGTTGGCGTTGTCGGTTGTTGGCGAGTCTGTGTCACCGCTGCTGCAGTTGCTCAAGGCCTCTCCATCCCTCCTCCACTCACTCTCTCCATTCTCCTCTCCGCCCTCCACCTCCTCCTCCTCCTCTCCTTGTTCGGTTGCCATGGTGCGCTGGATGCTCTGGTACCTGAGGGAAAACAAACAGTAACACACACACACACACACACACACACACTTGTATCAAAAATCATCCAATCAGTGATGTCGATTGTCTGTGCCAGCAGAGTTCGAGTCCGAGGAAAACAAAATGAATGTTGTGAACAAACTTTTGAACTACATCGCGGAACTTAAATGAGGAAAGATTTGACAACAGTACAGCATTTCTAATTTGGCGTTACCACTTTGGCGGCACTCAGTGGTTAACACTGTTGCCTCACAGCAAGAAGGTCCTGGGTTCGATTCCCGCCTGGGGCACTGTTGGCACCGTGGGTTATCTCCCGATCAGGGGCCTTTCTGTGTGGAGTTTGCACGTTCTCCCTGTGTTCGCATTGGGTCTCCTGACCCCGACTAAAAACGTGCAGAACATTTCCTGTCCTGTCCCTGACCACGACATGGATCTACCACCTGGAACTGGTCCCTGGGCGCCGATGAAAAAAGGGCCGCCCACTGCTCCTGGGATGGGATAAACGCAGAGACCAAATCTCATCGTTCGCCACTGCATGTGTGTGTGTGTGTGTGTCACCCTCCGCATGCGTGTGGTTAAAATGTGTGATTAATAAACAATTCTTGAATTCTTCTTGAATTAAGGTGACAGTGGTAGTAAATGAAAAAAATATTTTGGTCTCTTTATATACAGTCTGTTTTCGACAGAGGAAAGAAGTTTTGGCTTTATTTCATGATGGATTATTTTTCTGCTTATTTTCCCTCTGAATTGTGACACATGTTGGTAGAAAAGGTTAAAGACCAACATTCATCCTTACGGCATGAGGCTAAAAGTGATGATTTAAGGTACGCATTAGAAGACTCTGTATTCTTAATAATCTATTATTCTTTTGACGTTTTCCATTATCCGTTATTTATCTTTTGAATTAAATATGCAAAAATTAACAATTCAACGTTCAACCATTTCTTATAGTTTCTTCTATTCATTTTTTCTTTCTTTTTGTGCAATCACCAAATAACAGATTTCTCGATATAATCAGATATAAAATGTCTTTGTCAGTTTCCCTGGGAAGTTGAAATGATTAAAAAAACAAATAAATAAATAAATAAATACTGTCAAAATGTCTCTCCCTCTGTGTCGCCACCTCCAGGAGACCCTGGAGAATGTGAAGAAGTGCAAGAACTTCCTGGTGACGCTGATCAAACTGTCCTCCAGCGACTCCCATTCGCCCGACATGTCCACCAACGTCAGGTCCTTGGTCAGGGGCCTCCTGGTAGGAGCCACAGAATATTATCTTCTTGTATTTATTAGATATTTTGATCATCATAAAAGCACAGTCTAGGCTAATTGAGTGATCTAGTGTAATGGAGTATTTGTGTAATCTCCCATGGACACTCGATGACTCAAAGCTTTCAAGATGTTGAAAGGCAAATCGATTTATTGAGCAATTTATAGGGATTATCGTGTTTATTTCTGTGTGTGTGCATGTACAGTATATATAGACCATGTTGATGTAATCGCGTGTATATATATATATATATAAACTTCACACATATACATATATACACTGTGTGTGTGTATATATATATATATGTATATATATATATAAAAACGTGATAACAACAACATGGTCTACGAATTCTATCAATAGATGGATAGCTACTATGGAGGATGGAAGCTGCCAAAATTTAAAATAAATTCATGCATTGCTGCTTCATTATGCAAATGAGAAGGCGTTGCTTCCACAGCGCTCCAACTCCCCCAGTCTATCTGTCTCTCGTAGTAGCAGCTCCGACACCGGAGCTGTTCATGCTGTGGCGTCACTAGGGTTGGTGTCACCCAGTGCGGTAATACAGGTGCAGCTCAAAAAATTTGAATATCGTGAAAAAGTTCAGTATTTTGTCATTTCAGAAAGTGAAAATTGTATATATTCTAGACTCATTACATGTAAACCAGAGTATTTCAAGCATTTTTTTATTTTAATTTTGATAATTACGGCTCACAGCTCATGAAAATCCAGTACCAGTACTTCACAAGGAGTGGACTGAGGCTGGAGTCAGTGCATCAAGAGCCACCACGCACAGATGGAAATGGGCTACAAGTGTCGCACTCCTAGTGTCAAGTCACTCCTGAACCAGAGACAACGTCAGAAGCATCTTACCTGGGCTAAGGAGAAAAAGAACTGGACCGTTGCTCGGTGGTCCAAAGTCCTCTTTTCAGATGAAAGTAAATTTAAATTTTGCATTCAAATTTGGAAATCAAGGTCTCAGAGTCTGGAGGAAGAGTGGAGAGGCACAGAATCCAAGTTGCTTGAAGTCCAGTGTGAAGTTTCCACAGTCAGTTATGATTTGGGTACCATGTCATCTGCTGGTGTTGGTCAATAAACAATATAAATAAAATGAACCTAACAATAAGACAGAAAAAAATAAACTTAAGAATAAATAATGGCAAATATACAATAACCCTAATAATCTCCATTAAATATAATCTAGAAACTAAAAGAACTTCTGCTATATAATTACCTAACCTAAAATAAACAATAAAATATACAACCCTAGTGCCAACCAATAAACAATAGAAATATATATAACCTAAAAAATGCACAATAAACAATAGGAATAAACCTAACGAAAGTAAGAAATGAACTAGAAAAAATGGCAATATACACTAAACCTAAAAGAATTTACAATAAACATTTGAAAATGAAAAATGATTACTAATGTGTAGATTAATTTGGGACGCACAACAGCAAGGCTAATGTTGCTTTATTTTTTTAAATAATTTCATAAAATCCCATAAATGTTTTTGGCTGACAGGAGGGGAGCCTCGAGCCGGAGGAGTTCACCAACCAGCTGTATCTCCAGCTCAAGTCCACCCCCCAGCCCTTCCTGGTGCCTTTCCTTAAGGTAACACATCAACTCTGCAGCTTTTCCGTATCTGTGGGTAGGTTTTATGGAGATGCACGGTTTCCTCAAAGCCAGTTCTCCGTAGGTGTTGTTTAGATTAAGCAAATTTCGTCTTCCTCTTCCTTCCTACTCCCCCGCGATAGAAAAGCCTGCCCGCAGTCCGCCGCCTCACCTCGGACCCCCAGCAGTTCATCCAGCAAGCGGGACAGACCAAACCCGCCTACACCTCCACCTCCTCCACCCTCCCTGCTCCGGCCAAGCCCTCTGGACTGACACCCAAGCCCATAGTGCTGGTATACCTGACATTTCTCATTTCTATTTATTACTGTATTAACTGGTTTACAAGGCGTCGTACTAGACTCCAGCCCGCTTCACACCAAATCCAACACACGACAAGAACAAACCGGAAATTCATTCATTTCCATGGAGAGTTGGATTCTTTACACGAAAGGTTGTGACGCACTGTGAAAATGTGCTCACGTGCAGCCAATGATGATGTGTGACAGCGTGACATCATTGTAATCGCAGGACCCCAAACTGATCTGGCAGGCCGAACACATCTGGTATGCACAACGGCTCTGTGGTTAGAAATTTTGTATCCGGTCGAGAGCCCCCCCCCCCCCCACACACACACACACACACACACACACACACTGGTTCCTATACAATCAGTATCTCAATGCCACTTAAATGCCTGAGCTGTCGATTGAAATATTTGCCCTCTGTAGCACCAGAAATTTTATTTTCATCGTCATTGATATAAACATGCGGAATTTTAATGTTGACGTTCCTTACTCACACCCAACTAAGTCAAAAACATTCTGTGATTCTCGTAGCTCCAGAGCAACGGGTCTGAATCATGTCCGTTTAATTTTACTCCGAAAAGTTGATAAAATGTCTCTGAGGGCTTTCATCTTATTTAAATTAATGCTCTGTAATTGTAAATGTTCTGCATATACTGTAATTTATATATGCAGGTAGAAAAATGTTTGGCATTTGGCCACCACATGGAAAACCATGACTACATTTGGATGAATAGAAATTAAAATATACTGTAAGCGTTCCTTCCTTCTGTAAATCCAGGACAACCAGCCAAGGGCAGGTGGTGTACGACCAGCCGTGACGGTGGCTAACAGGACTGCACCCAAAGGCGTGGTCATCCTCTCGGGGCAGCACCACCCACTGCACCCAGGTATCTGGAGAATGAAACATCCCTTTACAATTTTCTGAATTTCTGCAAAAATGTCACTAAATTTCACTAAAATGTGATATACAGACATACTAAAAAGACATTCTTTTTCCAACAGACATTTGATATTGCATCCTTTTGCTCAATATACTGAATAATAATGAATGAAAAAGTACAACGTTTTTTGTGTTTTTTTTTTTGTTTTTTTTTTTGGAATTTAGGATGAAGATCTGATCCCAGTTTAGGTGAAATCTAGGCAGAAATTCTAAAGGGTTCACAAATTTCTAGCACCACTGTAGTTGACCCTTCAGTGTCCAAAACCTTGACCAGCCAGGTGTATTTCAGATTTTCTGGAGTGTAAAAGATTGACTATATACTTGCAAGGACACAATTCCCACAATTTCCATCCACCGCCAAAATGTACAATTACAATTTATTTACAAACAATTTATATAAACATAAGTAATTTAAATGTCTGTGAAATCAACATTGCTGAACCACACTGCAAATTTAACCTTCTTTGTTGCTGCTTTTTCACAGGTATTTTCTCTTTAAAGAGGCCTCTAGTCCAGGACCAACAACCAGCCGTTAAAAATCTATTCAAGGATGGTTCAGGATCCTTCAAGTAACACCATTCATCCCATTCAAATCTCAAAATAAATATTATGCTCAAAGGGTTTTCGGGAGAAATCAAGTGGCCATTATACATTTTGTTTGCTTGAACAGGGAAGATGACGACATCAACGACGTGGCCTCCATGGCGGGGGTGAACCTGAGGGAGGAGAGCGCCCGGATCCTGGCCAGCGGTAGCACCGCAGTCGGCTCTGTAGTGCGATCCTGTCCGGACGCCCTCTTCCTGTCCGCCAGCCCACTGCACGCACGCATCCTTCACATGGGTACATGGAGACAGATGTGGTGTGGTCTCAGCTGGACTTTATTTTATAGCATTATGGAGTGTCATCTGCATAACAGTGATAGGAGAAGCCATTTGAGGCGATAAGAACACCAAGTGATTTGATGTCAAAGCAGAATAGCAGAGGACCCAGGACAGAGCCCGGAGGGACACCAGTGCAGTGTTTAGAGTGTCACAACCTGTGTCCTTTAGCTCTATATCTGCTACCAAGTGTTTAATTGCTATTAACACCTAGGCCACAAATCTGATGTGGATTTCACCAGCAGGAGGCAGCGTTGAAAACATATTTTCCCCAACTTTAAAGGCTTAAAGGAATTTTGTTAGCAGGATTCCGTAATTGAGAGAGAGACAGTTTAAGACATAGGTCTATGCAACCAACACTTCTCACACTCCAACTTCATTCCTTCACAATGCGTAATGGCTTTGTCTGGATGGCCAATGGCTGCTTATCTCCAATCTTTGTCTATATATCTATATTCATATCCAAATAATCAGTTGATTCTGAGGCCTTGTGTTGTCCTGCTTCAGGGGAGTCGTTGGGGGTGACCGAGGTCGGGCCAGAGGTGGTCGCTCTGGTTTCTCACGCCGCCCAAGAGCGCCTGCGGGACCTGTTGGAGAAACTGTGGGTGGTGTCAGAGCACAGGAAGACGCTCCCTAAGGTACACGGCCCGTTTCCGGGCCACCGGATGAAACTCTGTAGTCACATCTAGCCCGTACTCAACAACTCCTCGATGCTCAGGAGGATCTGCGGCACGCACAGGTGAGCAACGTGCGCTCCCAGCTGCACTTCATGGAGCAGGTGGAGCTTCTGAAGAAGCAACGACGTGACGAGGAGGAGAGAGAGAGACTCCTGCTCTTGGCCAAGGTGAGTGTTTGATTTTAATTTATTTTTTATTCCAGAAAAGTTTGACCCAAAGTGATTCGTCTCCATAAATCTCTGGAAACCGTTTTACGTTTTCTTTCTCTCTTTTGGGATCACAGCGTCGGTCCAACTCCGAGGATCCGCAGATGCAGCAGCTGAAGCAGCGGGCGAAAGAGGTTTGCGCCTGTGGGTTTTGGTGTGGAAAGGGATTTTTCAATTTTAGGGAACAGGACATTAAAACACAACATGGTTGGTTTCTCTGGGGTTGCAGCTTTCCAGAATGATGATAAAACAAGAAATGCTGTGTGAAGAACCGGATTAAAGGTGGAAAATAGTGTTGTTTTTTTGTCTTTTGGGGTATATTTGCATATATTTTCTATGTTTTACTTCACAACAACAGAATACCATCCAGTACAAGATCTCGTAAAATTCTGTGATAAAGAAAGTGATAAAAACTGTGTCCATAGAAGCTGCAACCAAACCGCAGCGCTCTACAATGAGTAGTTACCGTCTCCGCATTTCTGAACTGATGTTTAAATTTTCAAGCGCTCCAGATGGCAGCAGCTGCTTGCAGGTCTCGATTATTCCAAGCCGTTTGGGACATTCTTGAGACATGTTTTATTTTTATTGTTATGAGAATGATGACATGATGAAACCTCTTGTTGTTTATATGTTTCGCTGATGGTGATTATCCGCCTCTTAAAGACGCAATGATGATTCATTGTGATTCAAAATGTAATCCGCCGATGTAGGGGTGGTGGGTGGTGTTTTCCTCAGGTGCATCGTAATATGAATAATATTGAATTTGATTTGAGGGTCGAACATTCATGGCGAAAATACAGACAAATGAAAATGAACGTAAAAGGAGTCTGGACTACGTTTATTGCAATACACCTTTCTGGAACTAGTTTTCAATGAATATCTCGGATAGGCGGCTTTAGTTAGGAAATGTACTGGTAGGTAAACATTTCTCAACAGTCTGGGTAAAGCGAAAAAATCTCTTGGAAGTAATATAAATGGGTATCTATAAGCTCACAAGAATGAACTACTAAGAATTGAGTATTGTGATACTTAGTCATTTAATAAAGCATGTTTCTCCCATTCTCTCTCTAACAGCTTCAGCAGATAGAGCTGGCTCAGATGCAGCACAGGGAGGCCAATCTCACAGCTCTGGCTGCCATCGGGCCCCGCAAGAAGAGGCCCCTGGATTCCTCAGGGAATCTGGTACAACACACACACACACACACACACACACACTCGATGCTTTCTTTCTTCTGTGTATCCCAAAAAAATAGTGTTCTTTCCGTTTTGACCATTAACGGAGCTTGGTGTCCATATTTTGAGTAGGTAGTTCAGCCAGTTCAACTTAACCAAACGCTCACACCAAAAGCGATTTTATTGCTTCTGTAGCTCAATCGCCAAAGAGCTGTCGCTTCTAGCTCACACCAGTCACTTGTGGGCGTGTCCTATTCAACTCATCCCTTCATGTGCACACAGCTGCATTAATTTATTTGGATGTTATTTGCCCATATATCTATTTGTAAATGACATGGTTATTTTTATATTTGTTCATAAAATATAGTATAGCATTTAATATATTAATATATGCAACAATACCCCATCCAACTCCTGTTCCTCTCTTTCTCTCCCTTCTGTATGTGTCCCTTCCATTTTCTCTTGCTGTCTTCTATGGAATTTTAACAGTCTCATAAGCATTCACAACTCGTAAAACACAATGCACAAATAAATACAGTGATTTGTATCTGTAAATCTGTATCTGTGCCTTTAATTTACATCTCATGTTATCATCTGTATACAAGTTGTGAATGCTTATGAGAAAATATTAAAAAATACAATGACAAAACATTGCAACTTTCTGTCTCTCACTTTGAGGATGTATGTGTGTAAATGCACATACAGATTATATATATAATTATCTATATAATATAAATACGTAAATACATTATATATAGATGGATAGATAATATATTTATTATATGTATATTGTTATATATATGTATACATTTTATACCGGTCAGATTAACTTGTCAAAGATATTCCCGTGCATTCTGACCATGTGATTTGTGCTACATGACGTCACACTGCATGGAAAATGTTTTTCATCAAACTATATGGAAGCACAGGGACAGTCACGAGAATTGAACTTCAACAGATCCAACTTGGACTTGCACATTTTTACTTCAGTGCATCATGTGATAAACCTCACCAGGATCCCCACTACCTCCCAGATCTTCTTCCACACATCGTTTTTTTTAAATTACCTCTTTGTAAATGAACATCACAGCGGAAACCGGCTCCCATAACAATAAGATTCTCTTCCATTTTGAGAACAAAAGTTTGGTAGGAACCAAAGTCCAGGGTTTGTTCAGGGTTTTAGTGGACGGTCCAGTGGAAATGCAATATCGCTGCGTCACAGCTAATTGGCATAAAGTTGAAATCCGTTCAACTTTCTCCCGTCGCCAAGAAATCACATTGCTTCGCATCACATGGCTCTCCTTTGCTCCGCGTCGCCATCTCCCATTGGAAATGAATGACTTCCGGCCGCTGTGTGTCGCTTCTGGTGTGAGCGTAAGTTAAGAAACGCTAAATATTATCTTTGTCCAAAAAAATAGAACTTCAAATGATGGAAGCATGAGCATGAATTGCACAAATGACTTAACAATAACACTGGTATTACAGAGTACATCCTGTAATAGGCTAGTTGGTACAGCAATAATTAATCATTCTAATTTGTACCCTATATACCATAACAATTTATCCCATCCCACTTGTATATATTTGGCAATTTTTATTCTACAGTATTGTATTTTACTCTACATTTTTCAGACTGTTAAACATTTTTTCTTTCTTAAAATCTTCTTTTTTTTTTTTAATAAGGTTTTTTTCATGCCAATTGTCTTTAGTGAAACGCACCAAACCTCACGTGATAAATTCCTAGTATATGTAAATGGGCCTGTCGGAATAAACTGATTCTGATGAGAAAAAGGATGTTTTGTTCCATGTTTAATTAGAATTTATGTCAGTCATGTCAGTTAATAGTGTTAATCTGTCCTAATGCGTTTAAGCATTGCTTTGTGCTGTCCGCTACATCCTCGACCTGCGGTTCGACTGATTTCATTGCTTCCTCTGATTTACAGTTTACCCACTGATTCAATAACTGTTTAGAATCTAAATAAGATTCTTATCTAAATAAGAAAATGTTTTAAAAACCACATAATTGCACGCTCGGGAAACCGGGATGACTTAATTCCACAAAACTGCATGTTGAGAGCCGCTCTCGGCCAATGAGATCACAGCCCCCCATTGTTTTGAGTGAGTTGCATGAGTGTCGATACTGTTATGTTATTAGTGTCAATAGCACCTCCAAATGTGACATCTCATACATATGGACATAAATGGGGTATTACAGGATGTTATGAGATCTTATTTCACTTATGTCCATTCACTATCTTTCAAAGGCAGATGAACCTGTAATGTGGTTAAATTTTCTATGGTGAAGAAGGCATCTTAAGGTGGTTTTGAGCTCAGTTGGCTTTAAATGAATGAACAGAATAGTTTGAATTGATCAACCCGGGCTTAACCAGGCTTCCTCTCCCAGGTGTCGGTGCTGGCCGGAGGCGGTGTCCGCAGGGCGACCCGGGTCACCATGAAGGACCTGCTGCTGTGCATGGAGGAGGATCACCACACACGCCACTCGCTGACACTCTACAAAGCTCTGCTCAGATAGGGTTTGAGTGTATGTGTGTGTGTGTGTGTGTGTATATATATATATATATATATATATATATAAATATAATTCTT
>OMKR01002119.1:8349-20160 GCA_900302355.1 Cyttopsis rosea
CGACTCGGGGTCGGGAGTCACTCCGGCGGACGAGTCGTTTCGAGTTCGCGCCTCGGTGCCTGCGGCCGGCCAGGCACACGGTGTGAGACCCTGTGTGGCTGGGACTCGAATCACGGAGGCAGAGCCCAACGAATGACGAGTCGGAGAACCGAACGAATCTTTTTTTTTACTGAGCGACTCGTCAAGAACAGACTCTCAAAAACGAGTGGAACGAGTTTAAATCACTAGACTGGATAGAGAGCGGACACAGCGCCCCCCCCCGCTGCCACGGTGGAAAGAGGAACTACAGGGCATTTCCCACCATGACGTAGGGCCGCACACGTTACACAACACGGTGTCGCAGCGTCCTTTGGGAGAAGCGTGTTTTAGACGTAGTCAATCACAAAGTAATCAATATCTAATCAATTGAAAGGGGCGTTTCTACGGAAGCCTCGGAAGGCAAGCGAAGGAACAAGTGTTAATTAATTTCGCTTCATTCAAAATGAAGCCTTTAGTCTTGACACGCACGCTCATCCATCGTTGTAGCGTTTGCAGGGGCGGGTCTGATGATTTTGGGGCCCGTTTCGAAGTGCTACCATGCCCCGCCACGCTGAACAGCCAATCGTCGATTTTCATAACTTCGGAGTTTCTTTATAGGGTTATTGTTATTACCACGGACCGGACCACAATGCACACAATGTTGACGGCTTTTTGTTTCATTCAATTAGGAAACGGAGTAAATTAAATAGAAACAAGCTTTTATTTGATTTGTTTGGAGAAAAGGAGAATGTGAAAGTCAATGTAGCCATGCAGAACTTATCTGAATCATAAAAATAAAAGAAATACAACATAGTTCGGGGGCCCCTTGCGGTTGGGGGCCGTTTCATTTGAAAAATAGGTCAGTCCGCCCCTGAGCATTTGCAAACCGCTCCTTCCCACTGCAACCGTTTTATGTTAAGTGTTAGCAAAATGAGGTCCACTAGATTAGAAGATGGTTATATATTTTCATTTTATTGAAATATCTCATTTTTTTATTCATACTACTTCATACTACTGTGGGGAAAAAGGCTCGACTTGAATACATGAGGAAGTAGTTTTGCAAAAATCTGTTCTTACTCAAGCTCATTTGAGAACTACTCTCATTTACAATAATTTAACTTGAGTTTAACCTGGACCAAGACAACTCACATACCTTCATCTCCACTCCAAACTTGATTGTATTGTGGCCGATAGGCAAATCTTGCCTCTGTACTGCGGGCAAAGTCAAGTCATTTGACCATATATTGCAAAAATATTCAGATTCATTTCATTAATTTTTTAATGCTGCATTAGAACCTAAAAGATAGGTATTGTCATTTTTCACCCAGGCCTTTTTAAAATGTCAGCTCCCATCATTTATAACTTCATAGCACAACCTCAATAAATGCTTAACTATTGAGAAACTTAGTAAAACATAACATTTTGCTGTGCTTAAATGCAGTCCAATGGGGCAAAGACTTAATAAAAAAAAAAGTTAAATCCTCAAAACAAACAAACAAAAGTCACAAACGGTGCATTTAATGTTTTTCTTTTTGCAAATCAGCACTTTTGGATTCATCCACACTAACGTGAGAGACTAGAAAGAGGAAGCTGTTCAGCTTGAACCTACTGTAGCCGACACTATGCTTGGGAAACACTGCGGCAGTTGCAAAAAGTAGTTTTAAGTAAAATGGGATATTACCATTTGTCAAAGAAAATACACAAAGGCACATGTAACTACATATGAGTTTCCTGTTTTCGAAAAGGAGATGTAACTTTTCTTAAGCCTCAAATGTTTGCATTGGACAGAATTTAAGCAGTTAGGAGCTGCAGCAGAGCGGCAAGTTTCTCATTAGTAAAATGTTCAGTGAGGTTGTGTGATGAACAGGTATGAATGATTCGAACCAACATTTTAAGACCAGGGTTGAAAAATAGGGAACCTATCCTTTAAAGTATTATCTATCCCTTAAATTTGATTGAGATTACAAACGGTATGGCATTCAGAGGAGAACTTCATAGTCTGTATTGACCGTTCAATTGTTGTAAAAACAGACATCTCATATAAATCAACTCTGCCTTATGACAATTAACATAGCTGGAATATGATTAAAAAGCATTTGGCCTTTGTGTACCCACAAAAGCAATCACATCTAAATATGAAAATAACACATTTAGAAGCAAAAGTTAATTGTCAACATTTTCAGGGCGAGCATAACAAATAGGTAGACAAATACAAAAAACAAAAAGTATACCAATAAATGAAACAAAACTCCTCATGCTTCAATTGCTTGCTTTTCCTAAAAATAAAAATGTAATGACAATAAAAAGTGATGGCAGACTTTTCCCAGCATATCAAAAATAACTACCATTGCTATCGTTTGAATTAAAGTAGCAATGACCTCGACCCAAAGTATAGTTCTTACCTAGAAATGACAAAAAGAATGGAAATGCTGGAGATGTTGTCCTGTAAGGACTTTTATTTGTAACTGTTTTTCATCCCACACTCCAATGGGTACATGGAAAACGACAAGGCTGTGAATTACCATGGCAAAAATGTAAATTGCATAACATCCATTGTACCCTAAGACATGAAAGTTGGTCTAAGAGATTTTATTTCCCGTCCAAAACAGTCAATATTTTCTGAAAATAAGGCCGCCAATCTCTCCCTTCCAAAATATCAGGCTTCTTTGACTGTCCGTTCAGCATCACATCTCTTGGTAGTCTTTGTTTCATGTCATTCGTTGGATACAGACACAAAAAAATAATGGGTTGAGTTACAAATTGGACATGGTAAAGTAGTCCGTTCATAGAATACGGATCAACCGTCTCATTTGCGTATCCTCATCCCCTCTATTCAATCCCCAACTCCAGTCTAAAGTTCTTCCAAAGTGCCACAGGAAGCAGAGAAGATGGAGGTCATCTCCATAAGTGCCCTTTGAACCTTTTCTAGAAATAAAGATCCCTGGGTCCCTCGACTCTGATCTTCTCATTCTCCTCCTTTAAGCGCCTGCAGTCCTTCGGCTTATCCCATGACAACAAATATGGGAGAAACAGGGAAGTTATGGATAAGTGCATATCTGTCTCTTTCCACCCCATTCCCAATGTCTGGCCCAGCACTTCACCGATGATCATGAAAGCGCCAGTGATGGGACAAAAGGAGAGTATTTTGCGGTGGATGGATGAGGGGTGGTGGAGCAGCAGCGTTAGAGGTCTATAGACTGCAGGGCTCTTCGCTCAGCGTCGTTGAGGTGGCCTGAGAACATGCTGTAGCATGGCTGCTGGGCAAACTGGGTCAGGAAGTCTGTCAGGTAGGCCTGGAATGAATCACAATACAGTTTATTGTGAAGAATCATGAGTAGAGTATTGCCTGATTTTTGACACTTACTGATACCTTTAAAGTTTTGAACACGTTTTAACTTTCCTTTTCGAAATATAGACAAACACAACATTACATTATAGAGACACATACCTGTAGGTCAATCAGATATAATGGATCTTTCAAGGCATCTGGGTCATCCTCTTCATCATCGTCATAATAGTCATCATCTTTAAGAAAAAAGTAACAGCAGACATGAGCAAAACTATAATTGGTTCTGTGAAAGAGTTGCAGCAATGATGGGAATTAGAATACATATTTGTGGCATTAGTACAACCAAGACAGTGACTGTGGTGCTCGAGACTAAACTGTACCATATTTATTTGAGGCGATGAGATCAGAGAGCAGTTGCCCTGCGAGACCTTCGTCTTCTTCATCATCATCATCACAGCCCTCTTCTTCCTGGTCCTCCCACATACCACTGGAATCTGATAAAAAAATAAATTGTTGAGACGTTCCTCCACCCTTCTTACGAAAGCTACTAAGGACAAGATAATCAGATTTAAATATAATTTTAAAATCCTCTTTAAAAAACCTTGGCTCCAGTCCGCTGCATTAGTCCTGCTGTTGTTGGCCTCCACTACAGACGACAGCTCATTGACAATCAGTTTGAAGAACTTTACAAGCAGAGGAATGTTGGTCCACCTTTCTGGATCTGTAGAGAAGTAAAAGAGGAAACAAAAATATATCATTGGTAATTTTTCCTGATGTTGTAGCCCGTCCACCTCAACGTTCGACATGTTGTGCATTCTGAGATGTTTTTCTGCTCACCACAACAGAGTGGTTATCTGAGTTACCGTTGCCTTTCTGTCAGCCCGAACCAGTCTGGCCATTCTCTGTTGACCTCTCTCATCAACAAGGCCTTTCCGTCCACAAAACTGCCGCTCACTGGATGTTTTTTGTATTCTCTTAGACTTAGAGTAAGCTCTTAGACTGTTGTCCGTGAAAATCCCAGGAGATCAGCAGTAACAGAAATACTAAAACCAGCCCATCTGGCACCAACAATCATGCCACTGTCGAACACACCGAGATCAGATTTTTCCCCATTCTGATGGTTGATGTGAACATTAACTGAAGCTGCTGACCCGTATATGCATGATTTTATGCATATATTTTATGCATGCATTGCACTGCTGCCACATGATTGGCTGATTAGAGAATTGCACGAATAAGTAGGTGTACAGGTGTTCCTAATAAAGTGCCCAGTGAGTGTAATTTGACACCCCAGATGATGACAATGTGGTTTCGTTTAATTTAAAGAAATGACTGAGATACGGAGATTTAATATCTTACTCTTGGCAGATTTGGAGCGTGTGCGGATGCCCTCGTCAGGGCTGAAGATCTCCTCTCCCTTCACCACGATGTCCTGCAGACGTTTGTCGTTGGTGTTGAGCCCGTGCTGCAGCAGCTTACACAGCGCCACCGTGCTGCAGGGAGAAGACAGAGAGACGAAGGAGAGAGGTGAGATGGGAAGATGGTAAGAGGGGAGAGATACACCTGGGAAGGATTGCTTGGTTGATAGAATTTTCAGGTTAGGGTTCGACTCTGGCTCTTGACAGCGCAAGGCCTCCGTTGCCTACCACTGAATAAAGAGTCTCATGAAGCAAAACAGAAATAAATATATTCCAGGATGTTTTTAAAGAAATGATCGAAGAGGGCCTTTACTCCAAATCACATTTTGCTAATGATCTATTGTTGCTTTTCTTCATTATAAATTTCTAGCAACATTATCAAACAAAACAACAAAATTATGTGAAATCTAAAATCAGAACTATCAAGGTTCATAGTAGCTACCTCCATGGTTTCAGCAAATACCACCAATAACTGTAACTGGTCTGAGAATGGAGCAATATGACATAGTGTTGATCCTTAAAATTCATAATGCAAAACCCCTGATTGGGTGAATTTGTAATTACGTCCAGTCTCTACAGGGTCGTTGTTGAGTCGTGTTATAGTAGAGACAGAAGAGAGCGAGCATTTCAAAAGTTAACGCAAGTTCAATTGACAAGGGCCGTGTTTTACGACCCACTCACAACACCCATCCTGAAGAAAGGCGGGAGAAACGGAAACTTTGTGGTTTAGGAGCTCTTTAAGAAGGATTAACAATAGTGCGTTTCTGCCGTCTGACCTGACTTTGCCCTCGTACTGTCCGTAGAAGAGGTGTTGTCGGCTCATCCATTCGGTCATGACAAACTCCAGGGCGGGCTTCCCCGTGGGGCCAGGCAGACTGCACAGGAACTCCAGAAGGGGGTCGAGCTGGGAGTGCACCAGGTGGGCAAACACCATGATCAACGACTACAGGGGGTGAGAGGGTGACATAATGATTACGGAAACTGTCTTTAAACTGGAGTGCCAAAGGTGCTCAATTCACATTTTGTAATACATCATATTATATTATAAATTATTACCTGCATGACACTTAGAGTCTCCGCCTGCTGCATTTTGCTGAGGATTGCTCTCAGAATTTGGTCGAGCTGGTCTCCCAGCTCCGTGCCGGCACGAGAGATCAGCGTGGACACGAGCCTGCCCACGAAGGCAGCCGTGAACTCTGAGGTCCTGGGGTCCAGGAGCTGGTTGACCACCTGCATGACGTACCACAGGCCGCTATTTCCTTGCTCGTCCCTCCACTGGCCCACCTGCTCCAGGGCCACGGAGACGTAGGCCCGCAGGCACTCGCCGCCATTCTGGAGAGAGGAGAGAAGTACAAGGAGTGAGATAAGAATTTCACTGTCTAATAACCCAATGTGTCAAATATTTTTTATTTATTTTTACCATGCAAAATATCTGGTGAGCCTCACCTGCATGATTGTGTTATCATCAGTGCGGAGGGTGCACTGGGCCACAACAGGAAACGCTTGACACACCAGCATGTCTGACAGGGGGGGTTTGGTGTTGCGCACCACTGTAGTCAGGATGTCTATGGATGTCTGCAGGGAGAGAAAAGGAAAAACGTTTGAAAGAAACAAGAAGAGCTTCAATATGAATGGCAATGACAATTCTAAAAACAGTTTCTACAAATTAAATGTGATGGTACAGAGTGATGAAGTATAGCTAGACATTTTATTAGATCATATGTGTAAAGAAATGAAAATTTAAGGCAGATGTGCTTGTTATGAGGCATGTAGCAATGTCCAGAGAACACTTCAGAGCTTATGGCTACTTACAGCACAGAGTCCTGGGGGGATTTTGTCAGAGGGGGCCTGCATTATGCTGACCAGGGTGGGGATGAGGCGCATCTGCATGGGGCCCTGGCATCCTTCCACTTGGGCCAGTTCCTTAAAGATGTCCTGTGCCAAGGATGCCACGACAGGGTCTACGAAGAGGAAACACTGAGAATTACACTATGTGAACATTTGCTCAATGAGCAATTGTGAAATAATGGCTATTAATATGTAGTAGGCCCCCCCCTTTGTTGCAAGGGCAGATGTAAGTCTTCTGGGAAGGCTTTCCACTATATGTTAAACATTGCTACAGGGATTTGCTCCCATTCAGCCACAGGAGCATCAGTGAGGTCTGGCACTGCTGTCAGTCTATCAGGCCTGGCTCACAGTCGGCGTTCCTATTCATCCCCAAGGTATTTGATGGGATTGAGCTCAGAGCGTTGAGAAAGGCCAGCCAAGTTCTATGCACATCTTGACAAATCCCTTTCTCTATGGAGCTCACTTTGTGCACTGTGCATGTCATGATGAATCAGGAGAGGACTTTCCACAAACTGTTGCAACAAAGTTTGAAGCTAAAAATAGTCTAAAATGTCACTGCTGTTCACTGAAACTCAGGGGCCTTGTTCAAAACATTTAGGCACGAAGTGTTCTCCTGGCATCTGGCAAGCTCAAATGTTGAAGTCAGTCCAGAGAACACAAATCCACAGAGTGCAATGGTGGCAAGCATTACCTCACTCATGTGCAAGGTGATTGTATTACATTATTACATGTGTGTAACGTAAAGCCACCTACACATGACAAGTGCCAAAATCCCTCAGAAGCAGCAGAAACAATGGTTTCCTATAAGGCCTGTTCAGATCATTCAATTTGAACCTTGACTTTTCAAAGTGTAAAGCCTTGGTAAAGACTGGGTAAACTTTAAACCATTAAAACAGATAATTAAAAACAACTCTCCAACTTCTAGACTGTAGTGCACAGATTAAGCTTTCATTGGCGCAGTACCATTGTTGTATTTGAGAAAAATGGCGATGGTGAGGGGGCAGATCTTGTTCTCTGCACTGGTGGTGAAGGCCGGGTCGACTGTGCAGACGATGCACAGCGTCTCCATGACGAGGGTGAGCACCTCGGAGCTGAACTGGGCAGCGAGCTGCACCAGACCCTCCAGGATGCTGGGGAGGAAGGGCTGCAGGACGTGGGTGCTCTCCGACAGCTTCAGCTGATCACAGTACCTAAATCGGTCAAATCACATTTAGCCGTTCAGCAAATGAGTCATTTGTCACCGTTAAGAGTCTGCCTTTCCACATGCACATTCAAAGGAATGTTTTGACGCCATCCCACAACTATAATTTTCTTACCAGTGAGATGGCATTTTGACCTTTCAGATACTGTAGCTCTATCACTATCACTATAACTATCACAATTAATTGTCTTACAAATAATTGAGATAACAGATTAATTGATGTTTTAAATTCCTTTTATGCCACTATGATCTTTTAAATCTGTATGCTTACATTCTCATTAGTACTTCCATGGACACACAATTCTGGGAAGACACATTTCCACGTGGTGAGCACAAACAGCGCAGGAATGGGCGTCACTTCCCCAATAACCATGCATGCCACAGTTATGGCTCTATGATATCTTCCCATGTGAAGAGGGGAAAATATCCATTTCAGTTTGCCAGTACCAGCTGTCTGAGACATCTTGAGAACAACATGAGCACCCTGCCTCTGTGCAGGCATTGACCTTATTTAAATAAACTAGTGCAGTGCCTGTTGAAAACATGCCTGTTCGTAACAGGCCAATTGCTTGGCCTCTGGTTTTGCTGCTTGCAGGTTTCCAATCCCCGCCGGCTCACTGTCAAAGGTTATCAATATTACATGTGTCGCGTGTCCAAATTGTAGATCGGACGAACAGTTGTAGAGATATTCAAAGGACAAAAATCGAAGGACACAGAGACAGAGATTCCTCCCTTTAGTAAGTAGACAGACAGACAGACACATTAAAAGTTAGGCCTCTCACCCCCAGATGGCCCGGACTGCAGAGATGCGGACGGAGGGCGGCTGGCTGTCGTGGAGGCCGCTGACAGTGGCCTGGAGGAACTGCTGGATGAGCTCTGGAGACATGGCAGCCGTGAACCTGCTGGCAGCCCAGAGGGCGCGGCCCAGCAGGAAGGGAGATGCCGCTGAGAGAAGGAGACACAGGCTTTTTAAGACAGATTTTAATTAAATTAAAGACTCCAAAGGTCAGGTATTGCAGGTAAGTACTATATATTTGTAACAGGGCAGAGGCAAGTTCCATCTAATCAAAATGCTATTTAGGGACACTGCTGACAAGAAAAACCTGATATTATAACCGACAGTATCAGTTAAGTTGCATTGTTTTCTAGAGCCCTGGTTCTGGCACATGACAACCTGCAACGGATTTCGCGGGTCCGTTCGGGACTCACCGGCCAGGTTGAGATCAGCCAGGATCACGTTGGCCAAGAAGCCGTGCATATCGAACTGGATGCGTCCGTTCTTCACGTTCTCCGTTATGATGGTCTTCACCGAGCCCAGAGCCAACATGCACGCCTCGTGGACTTTCCACCTAGCAACACAACACTGTTAATAGAAGCCATATCTGTCCACTTCCCTTTCTTCTTGGGAAGCCTATGTTTGGCTAAAATGCTTTTTTAACCTGAAGGGAGTCTCTCACACAAAGTTTGTAAATCCCCTCTTCTCTTTTCAGTGATAATCATTTGTATGCTCAACACTAACTAAAGCATAAAAAGAAAAAGGGGTGAGAAAGAGGACTGTGGGAACAAAGGTGGAGAAAAACAAGGAATTCAGATATCGCAGAAAAAACAAGACAAAGAACGGAATGGGGAAAGACAGAGAGAGAAGTCGAGTAATTTTTACCAGTGTTCGTTCCCACTGTTCTTGGCCTGCTCTGCCTCCTGGAGGTGTCTGGTCGCTGCTGCCGACAGCGCCGCCGCACTCTCGTTCTGGAATTCTGTAGCAACTGCCTGTGTGCAGAGGTCAAGGGTCATTCGATTGTATGTACACAAGACAAACATTTCCTCTTCTGACTAGAGCCCGACCGATGCCAAATTTTTGGGTCCAATGCCGATCGGAGAGTCCTAGCCCACCGATTACCGATGTTTTGACCGATATTTTGTCAAAAGTGCGAAATTTTCAAATAAATTTGAAAAACTTTTATTAAAGTTTCTATATTTGAGAACATAACTTATAAGCAAACAAATAACATTTAACTTACAAGCAAACAAATAAAAATAAACACAAAGAACTTTTTGCTAGATAGAAAACGTAAAAGATGATATTAAATTAAAAAACAAAAAAAATAAATTCGGAGTTCCAGTGAACGCATCATCACTTAGTTTTCAGAGTTTCCCATGAACGCGGCATCGCTTCCTGTTTGGAGATCCGTGTCAGCGGGTGTAAACAAACATGGATTTATAATGCCTAGTCGGACTTCTGCACTTATTTTTGGTGAGTAACTTAAAAGTAGTGTAAAACAGACAAGTACAGAATAAATAATCAATGTTTTTTTGTTTATTATCCACAACGGGTCACATCGGCTGCATAACTGTGGATGTCGATCGGCCAAAAAAAGTTAAATAATGGCAGATATTTCGACCAAAGCGATATAGATGGTCCATATGAAAGAATGTATAATAATAATAATAATAATAACAATAATAGGGAATCGAGGACATCTATTTGATATTTTGTCAGATTTTGTCTGTGGGACCTTAAACTGAGGACATTTTTTGGATTATTTAGGCCAAGCTTCCATACCTGCCTATACTATGGTTCCACAGACCAGTCATTATTATATATTCTCTACATGGTGCTTACATCTTGTAAATTAAATAATGGTGATATTTAACTATTAATCATTTTGATAGGGTCCCCCTGGAACGTCTCCAAGGACCCTGCAAGTGTTGTTCAACAGTCATGTTTATCTCACCAGCAGCAAGTCCTGAGCAGAGATCCTGACCGAGTAGGAGAAAGTATCGTCATCCTCGTCCTCTACAAACTGCTGGGGGTTGGCCGTCCAAACTTTGATCTGAAGAATCAACGGTGCAAGCAAAAGATTACAACATTAAAGCACTGAATAACTGCAATCACAAATCTAGACAGAACATACCGTATAATGTTTTAGTACAGGCATTTAAGTGCAGCCTTTGTGGACTATTTGGTGAGGATGCATGTTGATGTTAGCCGTCATCGAACAATATCAGTCAGCCATGTAACCACACAGGTATTTTTAAAGTAGTAATCAGTAAGAATATTTTATTGAAAAAAATAATGTTTTTTTAAGATGGCTATTCAATCTATTTGTATTATGTGTGTGCTCCTCTATGTGCAGTTTCCATTGTTTGTGACGGGGTCCACCTTTCCCGGCAAAAACGCAAGTTGATTTTAACATTAAGAGTTAGAATGTTTGCATGTTGTACACACACACACACACACACACACCTGATCCTCTGTGATCTGCATGTACAGGATGATGTAGTAGATCAGCTCAGGAAGGGCTTTCTTCACGGTGCTTTTGAACTTGTTGTTGTCCAGGAGCGTGTGGACAAACTCAAAGATGCTGAACACCAGATTCTCAAACCCCAGAACCTCCCCTACAGAAGTAACACACAAGGCAGACATGAATTGACAGGATCTCTCTTAAACAGAAGCGGCAGCAGTTGTAAGCAGTTATATCAACTGAGCTCACCGTCTGAGTCTACAGGGTCGTCCACTTCCTCTGTGTAGTTGACCTCTGTTCTCACATAAGTGAAAACTTGGTTAAGGAATATTCCCTTTTGTTTTCAACCTGCCCTACAAACCAAGTGGAATACAAATTTAAGATTGTTAATGTGGTCTTGTGCGCATACATTTCGCTTGCAATGCCTTGAGAGCTTTGCTATTTAATGACCGCTAAAGGATATAAAGATGCACTTTCAGTTAGAGTGTTCCACACGATGGGTAGAATCTGCTGCATGGAGGAGACCATGGGCTTAGGAAAGTTCTTTACCAAAGCAGTCACCGCCTGGGACAAGAAGCAGAGAGGGGGAAAAAATGAATTTAATGATTAAGAACAAAAATTATTTGTTTGGTTTTTATTTTGTAGTATGCAAAATGCTTTAGAAGTTCCAAAACGATTAAAATGTAAATGACCTTTCTTTATCAATATCTCAAACGCTGTACATCCCTGCCTATTGTTTTAGGGGAAAATGGTACTTATACCGCGCAAATTCAATGTTTCACATAAAAATAAAAA